>JAJOOO010007416.1:0-14237 GCA_029582685.1 Solanum piurae
ACAAAAACAAAGAATCTCAATTGCTAGGAGTATGTTGTAACTAAGTTAAAACTTCTATTACATAGACTCTTTCCCCACAGAAAGTATAAGAAAATACAAAGAAGCCAACCTGCAATCGTATCCAGTTCTTTATGGCACCAAGGTAATTCCCCAGATGTATCGATCCAGTAGGCTGAACACCGGAGACTATTCTCTTCCTGTTTAAAGAAAGAAAAAAAAAGCACAGCATTCTAATCACGAAAATCATAAACTATCATGGTGATCTGAACTTTCAAATAACCAGCGAGTGTGTAGCACTTTGCATAAATGCCTTTTTGAAAATCACCCTAGAGAGGTTTAGATGATGCCTCATGGTACCATAAACCACAAGCATCATATTTCTCCATATCTTGAGGCATGCCCAACAACTTCATAACTTATCGATAAAGATGTTCATTCTTAGAATTTTTCATTTCCACAAGTTAAACAACATAATACCCATACCCATTGTAATCCCACAAGTGGAGTCCGGCGATTCCACAAATTAAACTAGGTTTAAAATAGATTGAAAATAAAAATAACAAAAGCCTCTACTTTCCGAAGTACTGATATATGGAACCACATAATATGGGTATAAAGTGCAAGAAGACTAAAAGTTAAGAATTAGACGTAAATCATACAACTATACTGTAAAAGATGCGGGATTGCTTAATTATTACTCTTGTAAAACACAAGCTTTTAGCATTGTGGAACAGCATAACCATTAAGATTTGGAACCAATCACTGATTGTTGTGGATTAATTATATTCTCTAGTTCAAAAGGCCGAAGACCATTCCAGGACTGCTGCGAATGCTGAATTGAAGGGGAAATCAATTGTTATGAATTTACTCGTTCATTAACAATGACAGGCACTAATCAATTTAAAATCACCTAGAAGTAACAAATCAACCTTAAAATTGAACTTTCCAAACATGAAAGTTCAAGCTGGATAAACAAGTCAAGCAGTGCAGAATAAATGATCAAACACACTAATTTGACAATTCACACATGAATCAAGAGTTTGTACAAATTAATCAACAAGTCCATTAATTACCAAGCTGTCAAACTGAAATGCTTGAAGAAAGCAATGAAATATCTGAGTTTTTTTGTCCAATTAAAAAATTTCTCTCTCAGTTGCATTACACAAAGTGGCAAGTAAATCACAATCGATTAATTGAATCAACATGTCCTTTAACAATCAGGCTATCAAATCGAAATGCTTGAAGAAAGCAATGACATATCTGTGTCTTTTGTCCAATAAATCTCGGTTTTTCGAGTTTCATACTTGAACTATCACCAAATGTTTATCGAAACATACTACAACTATCAGTTCTTCCCTTTTTCTACCTGAACAATGATGATATTTCAAGTAGTAAAGGGAACAACCGATAGTTAGAGTGTGTTTCAATAAACATAGTTCAAGTATTAAACTCGAAAAAAACAGTGTACTTCATTTGTAAAGCCCATTAACTCTTGATATTTCTCAGTTTGCATTACACAAACTGGCAAGTAAATCACAATCGAGTATCATTCACTAATTCGTATGTACAAAACAAATCCAGTTTACACAATTCGAGCTGCATTACCTTGCAGGACTTGAAGAAGACTCAGAATTCACAGGTTCAGATACCGCTACACTACTGCAAAAGCACCGGAAATCTCCACCGGCTTGTTGACGAATTAGCCGTGTTCTTCTCAAGTACCCACCAATACTTAACCCGCAAGACCTGCTAAATACAAATAAATCGAAACAAAATTGAAGATAATCAATGGATAAAAGGAAAATCAACAGAGAATGATAGTGAGAGAGAGATGAATACGTTGAAGAAGCGAAACGAGGAGCAGAATAGGTGACCATACTGAAATGCGAGAGAAGAGAACGACCCATTGGTGCAAAGCTATATGGATCAGATGCTGAGACTGAACAATAAAAGAGGGAAAGATGAAATTCAGGAATAAAGAGAAAATTATAGAAATAACTTTAATATGTATTTAGCCCGGGCTCATCCGAAGGACAGAGATTATAGCGGTTGCGGGTTATTCTGAGACACCAAAAGAAAAAAAAAATTAGTCCATTGAGTTTGCCACTACTTACAAAAATAGTCTAATTGGGTTGTGTATTGATCGATTCTGTTCAATTTGATTTTGAAGTTTATCGATTTGACTTATTAATTATCGATTTGTAGACATGTTAAACTGTTAAGAATCCTTATGATATTGGCTCATTGGTTTAACCATTTATCGGTTTAGTTATCGATTTAACCTTTAAGATTTGACACAAAAAATAAATACTCAATTGAAAATCACTTAGAAACATGATAACAAACCAAATAAATCATTTACATGAGTTGATAGATTGCATCGTGCTTAAAAGCAACATTAACACGTTGTAGAATAACCAAAATTTGAGACTGCCAGAAATAAAAATATGAAACTAAATTCTAAGTCAGGAACTTTATATACCAAATGATATAAATATAATTTATTAATTTACTATCGGGTTATCGATTAACCTGTTAAGAAAAACTTCAAATCGTTAAGGATCGATAACCCGATAATTAAAAAAATCAAAACCGTTAAACTAATAATATCATTAAACCAATAAAACAATTTTAATTCGAGTTATTGGTCTCGACTCGATTTTAAACAACCCTACTTTACAAGAACAACATATCAATTGTAGATTCATAAGTGAAATCTGGAGAAAAAAAATTGTGTATAAATGAAGCTCTACTTTATATTGTGAAAGTAAATAGCGTGTTTCTTATAAAATTTCGATTCAAATAAAATATATAAAAAATAATATGAAAGGAAATACGATAATAAAAAAGGCAATTAAAAGCAGAGAAAGGGGACAATAGTATAAATAAATAACACAATAATCAAAACAAATGAATAAAATTGAAAAAAAAAAAAACACAAAAAAAAACTAACACGAGAGACTACTAATAAGATAAATTAGACAATACTTGACTGCTTTTTTAAAAACTCTTATTCTCTGAAATAAATATGTGGAATTTTTAAAAAAAAATATCTTATACTACTCCCTATGAATTTCACTTTTTTATTTTTAATGCGATTTATGAGTAAAATTTCGTGTCTTATTATTTATTGTTGAAATTACTATATTACCCCTTTCGTTTAATTTTATTTGTCCACTATTTTTAAAATATATTTATTTATTTCATTTATTACTTTTATAATAACAATAAAAGAAAAATATTTTATCTTTTAAAAAAAAACGTCATGTCGTTGAAAACTTGAAAAACCCTTCTCACATACCAAAATAAAAAAAGTTGAGAATGAAAGGCATAAAATGCATTTATTGAATGCGATTTATGAGTAAAATTATGTGTCTACTTATTTATTATTGATATTACTATGTTACCCTACGATTAATTTCATTTGTCCACTATTTTAAATATATATTTATTTATTTCATTTATTACTTTTATAATATCAATAAAAGATAAATATTTTATCTTTTAAAAAAACGTCATGTTGTTGAAAACTTGAAAACCTTTCTCAAATACCAAAATAGAAAAAGCTGAGAGTGAAGGCATCACACGCATTCATTGAATGCGATTTATGAGTAAAAATTTGTGTCTTCTTATTTATTGTTGAAATTACTATATTACCCCTTCCGTTTAATTTTATTTGTCCACTATTTTTAAAATTTATTTATTTATTTCATTTATTACTTTTATAATATCAAGAAAAGATAAATATTTTATCTTTAAAAAAATGTCATGTCGTTGAAAACCCCTTCTCAGATACCAAAAAAAAAACTGAGAATGAATAGCATAAAACACATTCAGTGAATGCGATTTATGAGTAAAATTTTGCGTCTTCTTATTTATTGTTGAAATTACTATATTACCCCTTCCGTTTAATTTTATTTTAAAAATATATTTATTTATTTCATTTATTACTTTTATTATATCAAGAAAAGATATTTTTTTGTTTTTTTTAAATCCTCATATCGTTGAAAACCCCTTCTCATATGCTTAAATAGAAAGAACTGAGAATGAAAGGCTTAAAACGCATTCAGCGAATGCGATTTATGAGTAAAATTCTGCGTCTAATTATTTATTGTTGAAATTACTATATTACCCCTTCCATTTAATTTTATTTGTCCACTATTTTTAAAATATATTTATTTATTTCATTTATTACTTTTATAATATCAATAAAAGATAAATATTTTATCTTTCAAAAAAAACGTCATGGCGGTGAAAACTTTTAAAACATTTCTCAAATACCAAAATAGAAAAAGCTGAGAATAAAAGACATAAAACGCATTCAGTGAATGCGATTTATGAGTAAAGTTTTGTGTCTTCTTATTTATTGTTTAAATTTCTATACTACCCCTTCCATTTAATTTTATCCGTCTACTATTTTTAAAATATATTTATTTATTTCATTTATTACTTTTATAATATTAATAAAAGATTATATTTTATCTTTTAAAAAAACGTCATGTCGTTGAAAACTTGAAAACTTGAAAACCCCTTCTCAGATACCAAAAAAAAAAAACTGAGAATGAATAGAATAAAACGCATTCAGTGAATGCGATTTATGAGTAAAATTCTGCATCTTCTTATTTATTATTGAAATTACTATATTATCCATTCCGTTTAATTTTATTTGTCCACTATTTTAAAAATATATTTATTTATTTCATTTAGTACTTTTATAAATCAATAAAAGATAAATATTTTATCTTTTAAAAAAACGTCATGTCGTTGAAACTTGAAAAACCCTTTTCAGATTCCAAAATAAAAAGAGTTGAGAATAACAGGCATAAAACACATTCATTGAATGCGATTTATGAGTAAAATTATGTGTCTTCTTATTTATTGTTGAAATTACTATATTACCCCTTCCGTTTCATTTTATTTCTCCACTATTTTTAAAGTATATTTATTTATTTCATTTATTACTTTTATAATATCATGAAAAGATAAATATTTTATCTTTTAAAAAAATGTCATGTCATTGAAAACTTGAAAAACTATTCTCAAATATCAAAATAGAAAAAGCTGAGAATGAAAGGCATAAAACGCATTCAGTAAATATGATTTATGAGTAAAATTTTGTGTCTTTTTATTTATTGTTGAAATTATTATATTACCCCTTATGTTTAATTTTATTTGTCCACTATTTTTTAAATATATTTATTACTTTTATAGTATCAAGAAAAGATAAATATTTTGTCTTTTAAAAAAATGTCATGTCGTTGAAAACTTGAAAAACCATTCTCAGATACCAAAATAGAAAAAACTGAGAATGAGAGGCATAAAACGCACTTAGTGAACACGATTTATGAGTAAAATTCTGTGTCTTCCTATTTATTGTTGAAATTAATATATTACCCCTTCCATTTAATTTTATTTGTCCACTATTTTTAATTTTTTTTTTATCTCATTTATTACTTTTCTAATATCAAGAAAAGATAAGTATTTTATCTTTTAAAAAATCGTCATGTCGTTGAAAACTTGAAAAAACCCTTCTAAGATATCTAAAGGGAAAGAGCTGAGAATGAAAGGCATAAAACGCATTCAGTGACGCGATTTATGAGTAAAATTCTATGTCTTCTTATTTATTGTTTAAATAACTATGTTACCCCTTCCATTTAATTTTGTTTGTCCACTATTTTTAAAATATATATATTTATTTCATTTATTACTTTTATTATATCAAGAAACGATAAATATTTAATCTTTTAAAAAAGTGTCGTGTCGTTAAAAACTTGAAAAACTTTTCCCAGATACCAAAATAGAAAAAGTTGAGAATGAAAGGCATAAAACGCATGCAGTGAATGCAATATATGAGTAAAATTACGTGTCTTCTTATTTATTGTTTAAATTGCTATATTACCCCTTCCATTTAATTTTATTTGTCCACTATTTTTAAAATATATTTATTTATTTCATTTATTACTTTTATAATATCAATAAAAGATAAATATTTTATCTTTTAAAAAAACGTCATGTCGTTGAAAACTTGAAAAATCCTTCTCATATACCAAAATGAAAAAAAACTGAGAATAAAAGACATAAAACCCATTTAGTGAATGCGATTTGTGAGTAAAATTATGCGTCTTCTTATTTATTATTGAAATTATTGTATTACCCCTTTCGTTTATTTTTATTTGTCCACTATTTAAAAAATATATTTATTTATTTCATTTATTACTTTTATAATATCAATAGAAGATAAATATTTTATCTTTTAAAAAATGTCATGTCGTTGAAACTTGAAAAACCCTTTTCAGATATCAAAATAGAAAGAGCTGAGAATGGAAGGCATAAAACGCATTCATTTAATGCGATTTATAAGTAAAGTGTGTCTTCTTATTTATTGTTGAAATTACTATATTACCCCTTCCGTTTAATTTTATTTGTCCACTATTTTTAAAGTATATTTATTTATTTCATTTATTACTTTTATTTTATAAAGAAAAGATAAATATTTTATCTTTTAAAAAAACGTCATGTCGTTGAAAACTTTAAAAACTCTTCTCATATATCAAAATAGAAAAAGCTGAGAATGAAAGGCGTAAAATACATTTAGTGAATGCGATTTATGAGTAAAATTCTGCGTCTTCTTATTTATTGTTGAAATTACTATATTACCCCTTCTGTTTAATTTTATTTGTCCACTATTTTTTAAATATATTTATTAGTTTTATAATATCAAGAAAAGATAAATATTTTATCTTTTAAAAAAATGTCATGTCGTTGAAAACTTGAAAAATCCTTCTCAGATACCTAAATAGAAAGAACTGAGAATGAAAGACATAAAACGTATTTAGCGAATGCGATTTATGAGTAAAATTCTCTATCTATCTTATTTATTATTGAAATTACTCTATTACCCCTTCCGTTTAATTTTATTTGTCCATTGTTTTTAAAATATATTTATTTATTTCGTTTATTATTTTTATAATATCAAAAAAAGATTAATATTTTATCTTTCAAAATGGTTATGTCGTTGAAAAATTGAAAAACCCTTCTTAAATATCAAAATAGAAAGAGTTCAGAATGAAAGGCATAAAGCACATTCATTGAATGCGATTTACGAGTAAAATTATATGTCTTCTTATTTATTGTTGAAATTACTATATTATCTCTTTCGTTTAATTTTATTTGTCCACTATTTTAAAAATATATTTATTTATTTCATTTATAATATCAAGAAAAGATAAATATTTTATCTTTTAAAAAAACATCATGTCGTTGATAACTTGAAAAACATTCTCAGATACCAAAATAGAAAAATCTGAGAATGAAAGGAATAAAACGCATTCAGAGAATGCGTTTTATGAGTAAAATTCTGTGACTTCTTATCTATTGTTGAAATTACTATATTACCCATTTCGTTGATTTTATTTGTCTACTATTTTTAAAATATATTTATTTATTTCATTTATTACTTTTCTAATATAAAAAAAAGATAAATATTTTATATTTAAAAAAAAAGTCATGTCGTTGAAAACTTGAAAAATCTTCTAAGATACCAAAATAGAAAGAGTGGAGAATAGAATGCATAAATCGCATTCATGAGTAAAATTTTGTGTTTTCTTATTTATTGTTGAAATTACTATATTACCCCTTACATTTAATTTTATTTGTCCACTATTTTAAATATATAGTTATTTATTTGATTTATTACTTTTATAATATCAAGAAAATATAAATATCTTATCTTTTAAAAAATGTCCTGTCGTTGAAAACTTGAAAAACTATTTTCAGATGCCAAAATAGAAAAAACTGAGAATGAAAGACATAAAACGCATTTAGTGAATGTGATTTATGAGTAAAATTCCGCGTCTTCTTATTTATTGTTGAGATTACTATATTACCCCTTCCATTTAATTTATTTGTCCACTATTTTTTAAATATATTTATTTCACTTATTAGTTTTATAATATCAAGAAAAGATAAATATTTTATATTTAAAAAAAACATAATATCGTTGAAAACTTGAAAAACCTTCTTAGATACCAAAATAGAAAGAGCTGAGAATGAAGGCTGAGTAAAATTATGTGTCTTCTAATTTATTGTTGAAATTACTACATTACTCAATTGAAAATCGCATAGAAATACGGTAACAAAACCAATAAACCATATACACGAGTTGATAGATTGTATGGTGTTCAATATCAATACTAACACATTATAGAATAACCGAAAGTTTGAGATTGCCAGAAATAAAAATATGAAACTAAATCATAAGTCAGGAATTTAATATATCGAATGGTATAAATATAATTTATTATCAGGTTATCGATTAGCTCGTTTAGACAAAACTTCAAACTGTTAAGAAACAATAACCCGATAACAAAAATAATCAAAACGTTAAATTAATAATATCGATAAACTAATAATTTTTTTCGATTCGAGCTTTCAGTTCCGACTCGATTTTGAACATGCCTACTTTATAAGAACAACATATCAATTGTAGATTCATAAGTGAAGTTTGAAAAAATAGTGTGTATAAATGAAGCTTTACCTTAGAATTTATGTGAAAGTAAATAACTTATTCTAATAGATTCTCGATTTAAATAAACTATATAAAAAATAATATGAAAGGAAATACGATAATAAAAAAGGCAATTAAAAAATAGAGAAAAAGGACGATAATATGAATAAATAACACAATAATCAAAACAAATGAAAAAAAAATGAAAAAAAAAAGTTAACACAAGAGTATGCTAATAAGATAAATTAGATAATACTCTACTACCTTCTCATACATTCTGAAACAAATATGTTGAAATTAAAAAAATAAAAATAAATTTTTATACCCCTCCCTAAGGCTTTCACCTTTTTATTTTTAATGTGACTCAAATTCATAAACTTGAGACTTCAGGTGGAGAATTAATTTTTTTAATTTTTTTTTCATATCTCAAATAACCAACAACATATTCAATGAATTTTTATAAAGTGAGATCTGAAGAGGATAAAGTGTACACATATTTTACCACTAGTCTATTATGTGTACGAGGTAGATAAATTGTTTTCGAAAGACATTTGGCTCAAATAAATCAAAACAGTAATTAAAAAGATGGCAATGAACAAAAACATGACAATATAGCTAAAAATGCGAAATATATATATAAAATCGTAACAACAACAATTAACGATCACCTAAACACATGAATAAGTGATATTAAACATCAAAAATAAAAAATTACATAAATATACTACGATGTCACGATACTTTATACTACCACCAAGTCAAATACATAATAGGCTAGTAACCGAATATTAGGGTTAATAAATGATTATCATATAAATGATGATGAGACTACTTGATCCTTAATTAGATATCTCGTCCTCCTATTCGGGTACCCAATAATGTTGAGCGAGTTCAACGTTAAACTTCCGTTATCTTCGCGGTTTACTTTAACTACTTGTGCCGCTACTTGCAGACGGCGTTTTAAGGATCTCGCAGGTTCATTATGTATCTACTAGCATAAAATTGCGATAGTAACATTTTACGCCAGAGAAGCAACGAAGGTAGAAAAAAATGGAGGACGATAGAATTCTAGAGAGAGAAAGGTATCAAATGGAGCAAATACGGGAGCTTGAATCGGAGGAATTGCAAGTTGAAGAAGTCGATGAAGAATCATCAGACGATGAAACTAAGTAAAATTATACATTTTTTCTTTTGCATTTTGATTTGTTGTTAAATTTGTGTGGTGATCGTATCTTTTAGGGTTTTTAGTTTGATTTATTATCAACTGTATTATGGCTTTTGGTATCAATGTTTGCATGTTTTGTAGCCTTGTGGTTTTGTTGTTTTCAGATTGGAGTAGTTTTTTGAGATATTTATATGCTTAATTTATCTATATCATATCATGTATCTGCAAATTGGAAATGGAAAGTGAAACCTGATCATTTTGTGCTTACCTAGACTAATTCTATGTGATATATCACCTCGCATCAGCTACAAGTACCAGGTAACTTTGTCTACCAAGGTTAGAGCAAATGAGAAGAACATGAGACGTCATGGTGCTCAACCACTTCATTGACTATTAGGCCACACCCTTGGGGGTGTGAAAATTCCATAAATTGTAGTATTAGTTTTCTTTGCTTGGGTACCCAAATAAAGGAGAGAGAAGTGAAATGTTGGCAATTGGATGACTTGGAGTATTAGAACTTAGAAGTATGTCTATTCTCTTATGCAACTGGGATGACTTTTGAGAATGCCTTTTAGAAATTTACTTGGATTGTAGGTATCATCATAGTAAGAGAAGAATTTAAGAGAGAGATCTTTGTTCATTATTCAGATCACTTCTGTTTTACCTCTAGATTTGTCACCTATAAACTAGTCTGTCTAGTGCTGCCTATCTACTTCATTTTTTTTTTGGAGGGATACATCTTTATCTTTGGATCATTTAAAATAGGATGGATTTTTCATGTTCCTTGCATAGGTTTGTGTCTGATAGTTACATCAATGCAATATCATGTTGTGTATGTTCAAACATATATCGGTAAACAAAAATAAAATAAAATTGGTGGTGGTGGTGGTGGGGGGTTATAAGAACTTGAGAGATTATAAGTAACTTAAGCCTAGTAGTCAAAGCATGTAGAACTATACTTTAGTTGGAACCGAAGAATGTGATTTAACGAACAATGAATTGGGACCAAAACCACAAGACCATGTTCAAATCTCAGCAGATAGTTCAGGTGCATCCAAGTTTGCCAAGAAACTAATATATCCAAATATAAGTTGGAGGATTGTCAGTCCAATACTTCTAACACAGTCCCCAATGTGCTGATCAATATATTTTGTCTAATAATCCCTCTGATTATAATATGTCGGTGCTTAATTGGGTGTGGAGTTCAAGAAAGAACACACATATGACCTACTATATGACATGCCACAACATTTTGATGGCTATAAGAATTCATTAAAGGTCAAATGAGAGGTTTAAAGTTGAAAAAATTTCAAATATGGAAAGTTGTCATGCTTACTTTTTTTGCATCCAAGGGTGTGGTCTAGTGGCCAATAAAGTGGGTTGAGAACTATGATTGTCTCAGGGTAAATTCCATCAGAGACATAACACTACGTGATTTCTTACATATGTCCTAGCCTTGGTGGATAGAGTTACATAGTACCGGTTGCAGGTGGGAGGTGACATGCATCTATAGAATTAGTCGAGGTGCTCGCAAGCTGTCCCAGACACCACGATTACTAAAAAATATTGTTGTCATGCTTTTTTGGAATAGACTAAAAATGGAACAAGTGCCACATAAAAAATGAAAGGGAGGGAGTTACTCTTTTTCAGCTATGCGATCTAATGGGTTTTCATTTTCTCATTACAAGTATTAATCAAGAATTTCTTTACTAAAAGTACCAGAAATGTTTTTTTTTGTACTTGGCTTTTGATTGTAGTTACCGTAGTTCGGGGGGAGCATCTGCATCTGGTGAATTTACTTACAACACTTCGTTGGCTGCCTTACATTCTTACCTTGGTGGTAGGTGTAATCTGCTCTTCCATTCTCATTTTTCATTTACTTTTTTGGGATGATGCAACTTTCATGTTATTTGACTTATTTTTTAAACATTTTCTTGTGTCAGATGTTGAAGATACTCATAACAGGCTGGCCTTCTTGGATGGAGGAGCTGTCTTAAATGTTCCTCTGTTCTATCTTGAAGGTAAATTTATTACTCGGTTTGGACTGTCTTTTTTTCAATTAAAAGTATTTATGGAGGAAAAGGGAATATGACCATTAACTGTATGAAACACGTTGTATTGTTTGTACAATTGTAGATGTGAGGTATAACTGCTACATGATATTTGTGAGTTCAACTAGATCCTATATTTTTGTAGTTTGAGAAGTGACAGCGGTGCATGAATCTTTTACCATTAATACATGATATTTTTGTTACTTGATCCCAAATTAGCATGTAAACTTTTCTTTCAGCTCAACAACTGTTTCAGAGTTCAGATTTCTACGGAGCAAATGTTAACTCGTGTGTTTGTCTTGGGTAGTTTAACATCCTTCACAGTGTCTTATGTGCTTTATTTTACTTCCAGGAGTTGTTTTATTTCCCGAGGCCACACTTCCTTTGCGAGTCATTCAGCCTAATTTTATAGCTTCTGTTGAAAGAGCACTGAGGCAAGTTGATGCTCCTTACACGATTGGCGTGGTAAGTGGATGCCTAATGGCACTGATGTTTTGTTCTCTTTCCCTAGATTTTGTTTCTCTTTGAGTTTTGAGTGGGATTGATGGTAAAAATTTATTCCAGATCCGAGTTTACAAGGATCCAAATAATGGTAGGATGAAACTTGCAACCACCGGTACAACTGCTGAGGTAATGGAACTTGAATCCTCTGCCTTTGTTGATAGTTAATTTTGTGGATCCTCCATCCTTTTATAGTCTAATTGATTATATTTCCTAGAAACTGGTAGAAATGTTTCTGAGCGTTAATAAGTAGACAAGAATCTCAACTGTTTCTGAAGAAGAAATTTCATGTGGGCTTTGTGACATTCCATCTTGTTACTAGATTTTTTGCAGATCACATTTATTTCTCGTGACTGGTATAACATTGAAAGATTTCTGGGTCTAGGAAGAATTTCTAGTTCGACATAATCTAAATTAGAACATATTGGAGCTTCCTGGTTTTAGTTTATTTGAAAAAAACATGTCCTAGAAGCAGATCAAATCTGTATTGTCAAATCTTTTTGGTAATACATCCCTCTTTTGTGAAGTGGGAACTTATGAGGTGCATACAGTTAATTGATGGCAAGTTCAAAATGGTAAAAGCAATGTTTAAAGTTCTTTTCTTTCTGTTGTATATGTTAGGTGCATGAGTGAGTTGTATTTGTTTCTGTTATTCCCTCTGTGCTTTCGATGTCACCACTCATGGTTGCTTGGGTTATTTAAGCTTTAGAGTTAATTGCCTATATATTTGTGTTAGTCAGAAGACTGGTGGAAGAGACTATCTTGTTTTATTTTTGGAGCAAAAGTGATCCCATGTAATCTTTGCTGTTACAAAACATTCAAGTTAATTATGAACAATTAATGAATTTTCCTTGGAGCTGGAAGAAATTTCCAATGCCCCAAAGATAGCAACCAGGACTTCCAATATTGGAGCAGATTGTTAGTGCTAAAGGATAATTTTATATCAAAGATGATCTTGCCTGTAACTGAAGGAAACAACTGAAAGATATACATCCTTCCAGTGAAAGCTGTTTAGTGTGGATTACAAAATGCATGCATATTGAAATATGGAAATGATTTATGTTTAAAATAGTATGAACCTTGGGACTGTTAGAAGGTGCTCCATTATGAGAGTGATGTAAGTTAGATAAGGGGTGAGCATTGCTGCAATTATGATCTAAAAAGTGGCTAAAATTTGACACAACTTGTTCTGCTACAGAATGAATGTAACTTCAGATAAAGGATGAGTTTGTCACATTAATAAGGTATTTCCATTACAAAATTGATGATATATATAAGGACCTTGCTAGCACCCAAGGGTATGGGCTACTGGTCAATGAAGTGGATATAGTACCATAAACCCAGGTGGTTTCTTCCCCTTTGCCTAAGCCTTGGTGGGCAGAGATACTTGGTACCTGTGGAATAGTCAAGGTAATCTCAGCTTTCTTACACATAAGACATAATGATATTGGGCGATATAATATTTTTGTCACTTATATTTGATAAAATTCTTTCCATTCTTTCAAGTAAGCAGAGCACAAAAAATAGCATGGTTGTTTGCCTTACTTTTTCTTGAAACAAGACAATGATACAATTGAGATTTACAATAACATACTGTCTTGTACATGATGTTTGGTGCTGTCAAAGTGACTTTGGTTAAAATCTTCTTTGTGATTATATGATGGGCATCTTGTAGGTATATTTACGCCTATGTTTTTAGATAAGTGGTACGCTAAGTAAAATGATTGGTGTCCTTTGGCAAATTAGTACATTTTTATGACTCATAAATTCAAAGTCATGCTTACATATGCAATGCATTTCCAGAGCATTGACACTATTGTTAGCATGATTGGACAGATTCTAAATATCGTACATATCTATGTTACAACTCTAAATATTTGTGTAATGATGATAGGAGATAGCATAGATTAATGTAGCATATTTTCAGAGATATTACAATTAGGAATAACATATATTTAGGGATATATAGCAGATTTTTAGGCATGTAAATCAGAATTCTTTCTATTTAATGGAA
>JAJOOO010007417.1:0-20245 GCA_029582685.1 Solanum piurae
TCTTTCCAAAAAATAGAATCACGTGAAGATAAAAATTCTTTAAAAGTTAGAGGGTCATCTCCAACATTCAACACATAAAAATCAGGACAAAAATATTTTTCTACTCTAGCTCTTTTATTTCTTCTTAACTCAAAATCATCAATTTCTTTATTTTTTCAAATTAGAAGTAGAAGAACTAGGTAGTGACAAAATATTTTGTTCAATCCTTTGACCCCCACTATTTTTAGAATCAAAAGGGAATTTATTCTCATGATAAATAACATCGCATGATTCTATTATAATATTATCTTCAAGATTAAAAAATCTATAAGCTGTATTATTTGTAGCATACCCAAGAAAAGCACAAGTTATAACTTTCTTACCCAACTTTGTAATCTTGGAATCCATTAGCCTCACAAAGGCTATACAACCCCAAATTCTTAGATATCCCAAACTTGGCTTGTGACATTTCCTCAATTCAAAATGTGCCAATTTAGACTTTTAATGAGACACATGATTCAACATATAACAAACAGTTAAAATAGCTTCACCCCATAGATTTAAAGGTGCATGTGACCCAACAAGCATGTCATTAGTCAATTCAACAAAAAATCTATTTTTTCTTTCCGCTACACCATTAGATGAAAGAGAATAACGAGGAGTAGTTGCATGAATTATTCTTAATTAACTAACAAAAGAATTAAACTCATTTGGCTCATATTCACGGCCTCTACCATTTCTAATTCTTTTTATATTTCTTCCAAACTGATTTTCAACCTCATGGAGATAACTTTTAAAATTTTCAAAAACATCACTTTTATTTTTCATCAAGTAATCATGCGTTAACTCAGAAAAATAATCAATGAAAGTGATTAATATCTATTACCTCCACGAGTTAAAATTCCTCCAAATTCACAAATATCAGTATGAACTAATTCTTATAAATCAGTTTTTCATTCAACTTGAAAATGAGGCCTTTTAGTGATTTTGGCTTTACTACAAGCCTCACAGTTTTCAAAATTCTTTTTAATCATTGAGATTAATCCTAAAGTACTCATAATTCCAATGGAACGATTATTAATATGACACATATGAACATGCAAACAATTGGTAGAAGAAAGCAAATAAACAGAAGTAGAAATTTTATTCATTTCAACATTCAGTTTGAACATCTCATCACAAGAATACCCCATTCCCATAAAAATACCATTTTTCAAAATTACACATTGATCAGATTCAATAATCTGTTTAAAGCCCGATTATAAGCAGAAAACTAGACATCAATTTTTTTCTCATGGAAGAAGTATAAAGTACATCTTTCAAAGTTAATACCATTCCAGAAGTAAAACACAATTCAACATCTCCATTGCAAGCACTTGAGTAGTCTGAGAATCACCAAGCATGATAGTTTTGGGCTCCTCAAAATAAGTACATTTTAAAAACAAATCTTTGTCATAACAAACTTGACGGTTTGCATTAGAAACAACCCACAATCCATCAACAATCCTAACCATGTTTATGGCTGTAATAATCGCCACAAAAGGTTCTTCGGTAAAGTTTGCCTGAGGTGAAGGACCATGTTTGCAGAATCGGTAAAATTGAGCAATATGCCACTCTTGTCACAAACAAAACACGGTCTCTTATCTTGAACTTGTTGATTTTGTGCTTGATTATTTCCATCATATTTTTTCTTTGGAGGTCTACCATTAGTTTTCTTGAATTGTTTCTTCTTAGGCTTCATTGAAGTATTTTTGTGAGATTCAGGAGTAGCATTATTTGAAGTAATTAAATTAATCTTCGTTGTGATGTTTCTCTCTTCTGATTGTAAAAGTGCATCTTGGCCCTTTGCCTCATTTTCCATGTGGATTTTCATTATCAAAGTTTCAAGAGAGGTTTCCTTTTTTTTGTGGCGCATAATTTTTTGAAATTCCTTCCATGAAGGTGTAAGCTTATCTACTATGCTACAAACAATAAAGTTATCTCTAATTTTGATCTCCTCATATTTGAGCTCTCCAACAATCATTTGAGCTTGGTCTAGCATCGATTTATTTTCCACCATTTGGAAACAAAAAAAATTGACTAGCCGCATATTTGTTTGCTCCAGCCTCTTTGGTATCATAATTACTCTGCAATACTTTCAAAAATTTCTTTGCACGGGAGTAAGTCCTATCACAATAATAATAAATATTATCAGATAGACAATTAAGAATATAATATCAATATTTAA
Source organism: Solanum piurae (assembly GCA_029582685.1). Taxonomy (NCBI): domain Eukaryota; kingdom Viridiplantae; phylum Streptophyta; class Magnoliopsida; order Solanales; family Solanaceae; genus Solanum; species Solanum piurae. Next base: position 2,207 of record JAJOOO010007417.1, read on the forward strand.
AGGAATCACTGTCATACTTTTCAACTTTCTCAAGATGAGAAATAACTTCATTATCATCCATAGAGGTGTCATCCAGTTTATTAGGATTCTTCTCAGTTACCACATAAGAAACATTAAGAAGACTAAAGTAGAAAATTACTTTACCCTTCCATCTCTTAAAATGATTACCATTGAACCAAAATGGCTTGGTAAGGTCTCCCATCTTGACATTCAGGATTTTTTCGATTGTACCCATTATGAATATCCTTATAATTGTTAGTGAAAAATTACAATATTGCAAGATTACAATTGAAAATATAATGAAGAAATGAAAATCTCTTCAGGCTGAGGAGCATATATCTCATTCTCTTTAAGGAGATTCAAGCCCACTGCAACAAATGTTTTTCACCGGTCCAGCAGTGGTCCTCCTTGACTTGTCCCCTTCAGGATACAACATCCTAATCATAAAGTATAACTGAACAAACTATAGACAAGAGTTGAGTCCAAAGATCCACTAAAAGAACACCTCCCTTCAACATATAAGAACACTCTTTTGAACTAACTTGTATGCACTCTCCATTTTCTTGTGTACCCAAAAAAAATGAAGACCACCACTATTTATAGTTGAGGAAGTCTTCCTAACAATGAATAGGAAGATAATGGGGTAGTAAATAGTGAAGATAAATGTCCTAGAGGTTACGTATGTTAGAAGGTATAAAGAAGGAATTAAGAGTGACAATAAAGTTGGCACCAATGCCATCAACGACATTTGACATATTCTTCAAAACTGATGTGCATATATCACTAACTCCAAATGGAGTAACGTAGTAATAATGCTACATTTAAAACTCCAACGAAAACATATGAAAAGTCTACCAATGGTTAAATGGAAAGGCAACATCTTGTACTCCATTATAAGCAAATTAACATTTTAAAATATTAATATGAAAATGTAAAGACCAACATTTAAGGTATAGCTAGTTGCTTTACTTTATTATTCACTTTATTGCTAAGTTATTGAGGTGTATGGTTAGACTTATTGCTATTATTATAATTTTCTACTTCCTTGATACCATTTTACTTCTCTCTTTGCATTATGTAGTTACTTTAACACCTCAGATTCGAGAAGATAGAAATTTTTTAGTTTTCATAAAATTTGGTGTCGATTTCTACGGTGTAATCCACGGCCTGCGGAACGTCCCATAGACCGTAGGCCAGGTCCGTGGTTGGCCAATCATTTTTCCCTAAAATGTCAAGTTCCAGTACCTTTTTAACGGTTCACCAACACGGTCCATCATCCAATGCACGAGCCGTAAATAACTTTTGTAGATGAGTCCTAGACTCATGATTGGGACCCACAACTCATCTATTGGACCACGACCCGTGGGTGGGTGCCGTCATTAGGGGTCCTTATTTTTGAGTGTCTGACACCAAATGACGGACAAACATGATGGTCTGTTGGTGGAACCACGGTCCGTAGGTCATCACCGTCGATGGTTTCGGTAGTTATATTCCTAGGGGCATTTGGGTCTTTTCTTAATTATTCTAGCCTAATACTATGTCGTTTTACCCTTCACCAAAACCCCTATATAAGCATTTTAACCCCCAAATTTCCCTAATTGAAATCATTCTCTAAAATTTACAAAATAAGAACAAGTCTTTCTCTCATATAACTCTCTCTAGAAAGTTGAAGAAAGCTAGGGTTTGCAAGACAAGTCTCCAATCCCACTATTGAAGTCAAGCGTTTAATATTGAGGTATGATGGTTTTCATCCATGGAGCCCTTTCCTCCATGGAGTTCCCAAATTCTCCAATTTATAAAGATAGAATTCCCAATTGAGTTAGGGTTTTCTTCCATGTCATTCTCCAATTTATAAAGTTATAATTCCCAATTGAGTTAGCATTTTCTTCCATATCATGGGTTCCTTTAATTATTGATATTTTTTATTATTTTATGAACTATTAAGCACGAAATGAGATAATTACATGATTTTATGATGAATTCCCATGAACCCATGTCTAACCCATATTTTCTAGATATTCATAATTGAAAGTTGGTTTTGACCCTTGAAAGGTGAATTATGAAATTTTGCATGTTCTTATGAAATTGATGTAAATGTTTTAAGGATGCTTTGAGAGTGAAGTATCAATGATGATGTTGTTATTGAAATGATTTATCACATAACACATGAAAGCGTGATTGTGAAAGGTTTTCTCACATAATAAGGGTTCTTAGGGTTAAAAGATCTTCTCACCTAAGATGAACCAATGATAAGGAGCTATTATAATTTTGAGGCAAGAGGCGATTACCCATCCTCTATAACTGAAAGACAAGAGATGATTACCCATGTCACCTGATGTAAGGACAAGAGGAGATTACTCATGTTCCTTTGAAATATAAGATGAATATGATTAATAACTATTCCATGGAAGTTAAGCTTAGTACTGAGTGGAAAAGTGGTGATTACCCGTGTCCTATAACCTATGTACCAACATAGGATTGTCTAGATAGAAATTAACTAGTGGATCGACATAAGCTAGAAGTTCATGGTCCTTACTTTGGCAAGTAGGACAACATTTTTCGGTGTGGGAGACATCGGATTCCATTATAATAGCTCTCATAGTCTTATATGTCGGTTATGTCTACTTCCCAAAAGCAAGGTATGATGAACTAAGGTTACTTCAAGTAAGTATCTCATACATGTTTAAGATGATGACTATGTGCATTGAGTTTGTTTTATGACTCGTGTTTTCTAACTCTTTATCTCATTTTTTAGATTTTTCATTGCATCTCATGAAGGTATATCTTATTAGCATGAATTTATATATTTTTATGCATGACTATCATACTTGGTACATATTTGTTACTAATGCACACTCTTTCCTACATTTCCCCAAATATGGGGTCCGATAGTCAGGGTTCCCAGTTTCGTGGCTAGAGTTTGTTGAGCAGATTCGAGCTTTGGTGAGTCCTCATGATTCAAGGACCATACATTTATTGTTTTCAGTCTCTCTTACTTTAAATTTTTGAACATGATGTATGGGCTATGCCCATATTAATATTTATGTACTAGATGGCTTTGAGATGATGTTTAGATTTCCGCTATGCTCTATAAATTTGGATATATTGAACTATCTTTTAATCCCTCTATTCTATTTCTTGTATGATGAAAGCTAAGGGGCTTGTATGGGGCCTCTCATGGTCTTGTTCACCATGTTACGCCTAGGGGCTACCTTGGGTCATGAAAAACTTGGTAATAAAAGCACAAGGTTTAGAAAGGTCCTAGGAAGTCTCATAAGCCACGTTGAGTAGAGTCTTGTCGATAAGTCTGAAGCCCGCCACATTTATGAATGAGAGGCTATAAGATGTTTAGAAAACTCCACTTCCTTCATTACTCTAAAGGCGTGCGATAGAGTTTATCTCTATAAGGTCTCTATCCTAATCCTTATCCGATGTTCTACATGATATTGCTACTCGAAGAGCTTATGCTAGAAGGAATGTGAAGGAGAATGTGGAACAAGAATATCCTCCTCAATCTCCTCAAGCTCCGATCGACCCTTTGGCTAAGCAAGTGACTTATGCGAAGTTTAGGGCTGATTTTCAAGTATTGGCTCAAGCCATGATTGCCCAAGCCAATAGGGATGTTTGGTTCCCATGAACCCAAATGTGGGTATGGCGGCATCTAGAGTGAGGGACTTCAATATAATGACTTCTCTGGACTTTTTTGGTTCGAAGGTTGAAGAAGACCTCCAAGAGTTCATTAATAAGGTTTACAAGGTGTTGATGATGATGTGCGTGACACTAGTGGAAAAGGCAGAATTGGCCGCTTACCAACTTAAGGGTGTTGCTCAAATATGGTTCAACCAATGGAAAGAGGGGAGAACTGAAGATACGGGTCCTCTCGATTGGGAAAAGTTCAAAGTTGCGTTCCTTGATAGGTTCTTTCCCCTTGAGATGAGGGAGGAAAAGGTTCTTGAATTCATCAACCTTCATCAAGGAAGTATGAGTGTATAGTAATATGCTTTAAGTTTACACAATTGTCACAATATGCTCCTACTATGATTGTCGATCCTAGGGCAAGGATGGGTAAGTTTGTTTTGGGTGTGTCCGACATGGTGGTTAAGGAATGTTGTACCGATATTGTAGAGACCCTTTTAAAACGATACCACTACTTAAACAAGAAATGTAATTAAGTACTTGCGACATTCAAAACCGATTAATGAGGGCATACTGATTTTAATCTAGTAGAGGGATTCGATTCATAACGAACTCCAACTAAAAAATAATAATTAAGCAACTAACCGACCAGATCTTCATGCATATATTAACCTCAAACACGAGGGTGAAATAACAAGAATATCACAAGCTTCCGAGCGCACAACTTTCAAGACATATAGCAAACTAGTATATTACAAGGTTTGGGTTAACACACCCCAAAAAAAGATAAAAACGTATAACCATACTTATATTACAACCCATGGTGAAATGACCAAATCAGCCCTCAAAATTCATGTAAGTATACAACAAAAAGATCATGTACAAGTCCCAAGGTTTATACAAACAATATATGCCTATATGCAAATGTGATCTTCCTTAAGGCTTTCAAAATCTCCATCTTCAATGACCAACTTCAAGCATCATCGCGAACAGCCCCTACGATAGAAACAACTATCGCTAAGCATATAGCTTAGTGGTGTAAAGACTATAGGTTTGGAGCCCTCAAATTCAACAAGTTATCATTCTCAAGTCAAGGGCAGCATGATCGAAATAAAATCAATAAATCAAGTAAACAATATACAAGGAGTATCAAGTTCAATATTTAAAGGTTCAAATGTCAAGAATGCTCCTAGCACAACTTTTCAAGAGATTCAATAACAAGGCTCACCCAATATATACATCATGTCGTCACACTAAGCACGAGCAGGTATCAAGAAGGATCAACGCCCTACATCAAGAAGGGTCAAAACCCAATATTCAAGAGAACCAAGAACCATATTAAAAATGGTTTCCTAGTTCGTACTTAAAATGGACAATTTCCATTCTTAAGATGAACTAAAAATCCAGAGTCAAGATGGCAAATAATCCTAACCAAGAGGCATGCCAAGCGTGACGAAGTCACATCCACAAGAAGGAAAAGGTCCCAACAAGAGTGCCAAGTGATCAGACAATCCGTACAAGTGGGCGAGTTACACAAGCGTCTTTAATGTCTTAAAGGATACCAACACGACAATGCAAAGTGACAAGGGGTAACCAAGGTACCAAGATAAACTTTCAAATATACCAGCAGGTAAAAAGAGTACAAGTACAAGTTTATACACAAACCTCAGTTCTTTAGCACACAAACAGTCCAACAAAACTCCACGTGTCAAACCGTAGACCAAGCAACGTATCAAAGTTTTCAACTTGTATACAAGGATATACAACCTTAAAAAATGAATTCAATAACTTATTTACTTTCTAGCAGATCAATAATGATGACGTAAAAATAGGGTTATCATCACAAGTAAGCCTAGCCTGTACAAATACGACTATGCTCCCAGAACAGTAAATTTTGGCCATCCTAGTGCCTCATATCGCAACTAAGATTTGAAATGGCAAATGGCCAAACTGGACTGTATACTCTCATTAAATATGTAGGTATATCTCTTAAGGTTGTAAAAAACCAAGAATCACCGCAAAATGTATTTTGGATCAAAAGATATTTTCAAAACACTAACAGTTGTCCATACAGGATTTCAAACTTCAGAATCTAGACAGAACTTGTCCTATGATGCGTCCCATATTTCGAATCCATAATAACCAAATTAGAGTTTAACATCAACATAAGAGTTGTACATATACACATTATCTTTCCAAATCATATTTATTCACAGTAAACAAAGTTCTACAGAACGAGATATGCTTAATCTACTAAACGCTACCCAGCTCTAAAACAGGTTTTACTACTTACCAAAGAGAAGAGTGTAACTCGATTTCCAGCCAAAAGGACCAAGATTTTATCTTGTGATCTTGAATAACAACAGGTTAGATAATGTTCTAAGGGACTTATACTTCGGCTGAGATGAATTTCCTAAGAGGAGGTGTCAAAATATAGTAACACAAGAGGTGCTTATCATATACACAGTTGTCCCTAAAAGTTGGCTGCCCAAATAATTGTGTGCTGCCCAATTGCATACATATACACCTATATATATATATATATATATATCCGTCACCTCCTTTTTAAAACTATATATATTTCTAATTAAAACATTACGCAAATACCCCCATACAAAACATTAAATTACGATTACATTTATTTTAAGCAAGGTTACAAATATAACATTATTTCAAGTTCCCAAAATGAGAATAAAACATATTGTAGTAATTAAGCAGTGGTTTATAGACTTGCGACATCTTGTTAGCATTTTCGGGGTGTTACAGATATGCTTGTCAATGAAATGGATATCTCTCATCTTATGTTTTATTCTCCAAAAATTGAAGAGGAGAAATTCAAGGAAAGGTCTAGGGAGGCAAAGAGAGCTAAGACCAGTGATGGTAACTTCTCACATTAAAGGTTCGACGAACATGGTCGTTCTATGTTTTGACAAAGATTTTCCGGTCAAGGTTCCTCCAATGTTCCTTCTAAGTTCAATAAAGATAGGGTGTCTAATCCTAATCCGCAAGGAGGAAATGTTAGTGGATCTTATTGCCTATTTTTGCTAAGTGTGGAAGTAAGCACGAAGGCAAGTGTCTAGCGGGTTCCAATGGTTGTTTTGGTTGTGGTAAAATATACCACAAGATAAGAGATTGTCCTTCCGTTGCTAAGAATGATGGAGATAATCATCGAAGTGTTCAGCCTAATTCTTCTTCTAGTCATAATGCCTCGGGTTCAAATGCTCCCAAGCAAAATAGATTTTATGCACTTCAGACTCATGTTGAACAAGAGGGTTCTCTCGATGCGGTTACCGGTATGTTGAAAGTCTTTCAATTTGATACTGGTGCTACCTTGTCTTTTGTGATTCCATATATGGTTATGAGGTTTGATATTCTTCCAGATGTGTTGTTAGATCCTTTTTCTGTCTCTACTCCGGTTGGTGATTCTATCATGGATAAGAAGGTCGATAGAAAGTGTCCCATCTCTTTGTCCCATAGAGTTACTCTTGTTGATCTCATAGAGCTTGATATGCTAGATTTTGATCTTATCCTTGGTATGGATTGGTTGCATTCATGTTATGCTTGTATTGACTCTAGAACTCGTGTAGTCGAGTTTCAATTTACTAATGAGGCTATCCTAGAAAGGAAATGGGGAAATTTGATACATAAGGGTCAGTTTGTCTCTTGTCTTAAAGATAGAAAGATGATTTCTAAGGGTTGCATATACCATCTAATTAGGGTGAGGGATATAGATTTCGAAACCCCCACTCTTGAGTCGATCCCCGTGGTTAATGAGTTTCCATATGTTTTCTCAAATGATTTACCCGATATTCCTCCAGAAAGGAAACATACTTTGGTATTGACCTTTTCCCAGATACACAACCTATCTTTATTCCTCCATACCGAATGGCTCTGGCAGAACTAAAAGAGTTGAAAGAACAGTTGAAATATTTGTTGGTTAAGGCTTTCATCCAACCGAATATCTCTTCATAGGGTGCTCCAGTTTTTTTCGTTAGAAATAAAGATGGTTTACTTCGTATGTATATTGATTATCGTGAGTTGAACAAAGTGACCATTAAGAATAAGTATCCTCTCGCAAAGATAGATGACTTGTTTGACCAACTACAAGGAGCTAGTTACTTTTCCATGATTGACCTTCGATCGAGTTATCACCAATTGATGGTGAAAGAAGATGACATTTTTAAGACGACTTTCAGACTTGGTATAGTCATTATGATTTTTTTTTGTAATGTCATTTGGTTTGACTAATTCTCTGGTGGCATTTATGGATTTGACGAATAGGGTTTTATACAATACTTTGACATGTTTGTGATTGTATTTATTGATGATATATTGATTTATTCAAGAAGTGAGGAGGATAGCATTAATCATTTGAGTATTGTATTGCAAGTCCTCAAGGACCAAAAACTCTTCACGAAGTTTAGCAAATGTGAGTTTTGGTTTAGGTCTGTGGCCTTTCTTTGTCATATTGTTTAAAGTAAGGGTATTGAGGTAGATCCTAAGAAGAGGGATGCGGTTAAGAGTTGGCCTAGACATCTATTCCCTTAGAATATTAGAAGTTTCTTGGGTTTGGCTGGTTACTACAGAAGATTTGTTGAGGGGTTTTCTTCAATTGCCTTTCCATTGACTTAAAAGAAGACTAAGTTCATATGGTATGAAGAATGTGAAAAGAGTTTTCAGGAATTGAAGTATAGACTTACATCCGCTCCGGTGTTGACTTTACCGGAAGAGACTGATGGTTTTGTTGTTTATTGGGACGCCTCGAGAATTGGGCTAGGATGTGTACTTATGAAAAATGGGAAAGTTATTCTCTATGCTTCAAGGTAACTTAAGGTTCATGAGAATAATTATCCTATCCGTGATCTTTACCTAGCAGCAGTTGTTTTTCCCTTAAATATTTGGAAGCATTATTTGTATGGTGTTCACGTGGATGTCTTTACTAACCACAAGAGTTTGCAATATGTGTTTAATCAGAAGAATCTAAATCTTTGCCAAAGAAGGTGGCTTGAGTTATTGAAAGATTATGATATGAATGTTCTTTATCACCCCGGAAAGGCGAACGTGGTGGCGGATACTCTTAGTCGACTATATATGGGAAGTGTTGCTCATATTGAGGATGATAAAAAGGAGTTGGTTAGAGATATTAATAGATTGGCCCGGTTGGGTGTTCAGTTACTGGAATCTATCAAGGGTGGTGTTATGGTTCACAATGGTTCAGAATCATCTTTTGTGGCAAATGTGAAAGCCAAGCAAGGTATTGATTCGACTTTGGTGGAATTGAAGGAATTAGTACTTAAAAAGTTCGTAGAGATTTTTTCCCATGGGGGAGATGGAGTAATTAGATATCAAGGTTGTTTGTGTGTTCCTAATGTTAATGACTTGAGAGAGAAAATCTTGTTCGAAGCCCATAGTTCTCGATATTCCATTTACCCGGGAGCCACCAAGATGTACTGTGATTTGCGGGAGATCCATTGGTGGAATGGGATGAAGAAGGATATTGCAGAATTTGTGGCTAAGTGTCCCAATTGTCAAAAAGTGAAAGCTGATCATCCAAAAGTGGGAGGTTTATCCCAAGATATTAGCATTCCTACTAGGATGTGGGAAGATTAGAATAAGGACTTCATTGTTGGGTGTCCTCGTACCCGGCGACAACATGACTTGATTTGGGTTATTATAGATCGAATGACGAAATAGACTCATTTTCTTCCCTTCAAGATTTCTTATTTGGCGGAGGTCGATGCCAAGTTGTATTTGAAGGAAATGGTGAGGTTGCAGTGAGTGCCCTTATCCATTATCTCTGATCGTGGTACCCAATTCACTTTTCAGTTTTGAAAATATTTCTAAAGGGGTCTTGGTACTCGTGTTAAGCTTAGTACGACATTTCACCTATAAACTGATGGACAAGCAGAGCGTACTACTCAAAATTTGGAAGATATGTTGAGAGCATGTGTAATTGACTTTAAGGATAGTTGGGATGACCATTTGTCATTGATTGAGTTTGCATATAACAATAGCTATCACTCAAGTATTTGTATGACTCCATTTGAGGCATTATATGGTAGGAGGTGTAGATCTCCTACATGTTTGTTTCAAGTGGGCAAAGTCGCTTAGATAGGCCCTGAGTTGGTACAGGATGCTATGGAGAAAGTTTGACTTATTAGAGAAAGGTTAAAAATGGCTCAAAGTCGACCAAAGTCCTATGCCGATGTTAGAAGAAGAGATCTTGAGTTTGAGTTTAATGATTGGGTTTACCTGAAAATTTCACCCATGAAGGGTGTAATGACGTTTGGTAAAAAAGGGAAGCTTAGTCCTGGATATATAGGCCCATATCAGATTTTGAGGCGTATTGGTAAGGTTGCATATGAACTTGAATTGCCTAATAAGTTGGCATCAATGCATTCAAATTTCCAGGTCTCCATGTTGAAGAAATGTGTTGGTGATCTGACATCTATAGTTCCCTTTTAAGATTTGGGAGTTAAGGAGAATCTTTCTAATGAGGAAGTACCAGTTGAGATCTTAGACCGGCAAGTCAAGAAGTTGCTTTCATGAAAGTTTTGTGGAGGAATCAGTTATTTGAGGGTTCTTCTTGGAGGGTTGAGGCCGATATTATGTCTCGTTATCCTCATCTCTTTCCTTCTAGCCTACTCAAGCTTGATGTATTGAATTCCTCATGGTTTACTCTTTTGGTGTCACGTGTCTTAGATATTCCCATGATTTCCTCATTTATGCATGTTCATGAAAAACCTTAAGTTTTGAGAAAATGAGTCAACTTGATTGATTTCTACATGTTTATGTGCATTGAGTATAAGTTTCATATAGACTTCATGATATGATGTTTTTAACATGCTTTAGCTTGGAGTTGGTGTTTCCTCCTCGAATATGTATATTATGTGATTGCATTCATGTCGGACTGTTAGGTTTAAGTTCCTACCCTCCGTATGATGTCTTGAATCTCAATCGAGGAAGAAAGATCCCAAGGGGGAGATAATGTAATACCTCAGATTCGAGAAGACAGAAAAAGTTTAGTTTTCAAAAAATTTGGTGCCAGTTCCTATAGTGCCATCCACAGCCTGTGGAACGACCCACGAACTGTAGGTCAGGTCTGTGGTTGGCCAGACAGTTTTACCCAAAATGTCAAATTCCAGTACCTTTTCAACGGTTAACCATGACATTTCGTCGTCTAATGCAGGAGCCGTAAACAGGTTTCATAGTTGAGTCCCTGAATTATGGAGATTTTGAGGTTGAAAGTTGAGAACCATAGTTGGGACCCACGACTCGTCGATCGGACCACGGCCCATGGGTGGGTCCCATCATTGGGGGTCCTGATATTTAAGTCTCTGTCACCAAACAACGGACGACCAGGACAGTCTGTTGGTGGAACCACAGACTCTAGGTCATCACCGTCAATGTTATCATCAGTTATTTTCCTAGGGGCTTTTGGGTCTTTTCCTAATTATTCTAACTTAATACTATGTCGTTTTGCCCTTCACAAAAAACCCTATATAAACGTTTTAAACCCCAAATTTCCCCAATTGAAATCATTCTCTTAAATTTACAAAAGAAGAACAAGTCTTCATCTCAAATAACTTTCTCTCTAGAAATTTGAAGAAAGCTGGGGTTTGCAAGACAAATCTCCAATCCCACCATTGAAGTTAAGCTTTTGGTATTGAGGTATGCTTGTTCTCATCTGCTCACTTTCTGCTTTATGGTCATCTGCATCAAAGGAATATGACTCATTTGAAGAGACATCCACTTGTTCATTAAATGACCATGCCCTCTTCATGGTTGCAAATGTGCAGACATTTAGAGAAAACAAAAACATTTAGCAATTCAAAAAGTTGAAACTCTTAGCATAGAAACTAGTTAATTGTAGTAAGGTCACAACTCATAAGATAAGCTAAGTTTGTCTTTATTAGGCTAATTAAAATAAGTGGGAATTGAACGAATAATTTAGGACGGTTTGCAATTGATTCTAGAAAGAACTACTAAAAATTAAGAGAACTTACAACCAATTGACAACTAATTTTAATTTTCAAATCAGAAAACAACAATTTTCAATAGCCAATGATTAAGTACATGTGGACTATCATATTAAACAAAGTGCATGCACACCAAGATTTAATCCATTGTACGCATTAAAGGGGGGGGGATTGCTACCTCATAAATACAAAACAAGACAACAACAACTACACCTCACTCTGAAACAAGTTGAAATCAACTATATGAATACTCATTGCATGTATTTTTACTTTTAAATTCATTTGAGATAAAAGTACAAATCTCTTCTTCTCATTTTATATGATATACTTCCTTTTTAGTTTCTCTCATGAACAACGACACTTCTCTGTATTTGAAACAATTTTAATTTCCCATGTTACCCTTAATAAAATTAATGTTTGCATAATTTTTTTGAATTTTTAGTTTTCTTTTTATCATGAACAAAAAGTACAAAAGGATAGTTATAGTGTAACCGTCAAGCATAAAGGAATAACAAGCCATTCCTGTGCTATAGAGGGATTTCCCCCTTTAAAGGCCATCTTCCAAAAGAGTAGTAAAACAAAACAAATAATTAATCTTCTTCCATGAGAGATTCATCATTTTTTCAGTAGGCATTAGTTAATACCTACTTTCTTCTTCCTTTTCCTAAAATTAGCCATTCCAGCCTCATCTAACCTATAAGCACCAATGAATTTTTTTGGCAAATTCCTTTGGTCTTGATAAACACTATTTTGACAAAGAAGGGAAGAGAGAGAGAAACCCTTTGGTTAAACTACCCTTCATGTCAGTATGACTAAGCTATTAGAGAAATAAATTAAGAGAGGGACAAAACTTTTGGTTGAAGAGTTAAAAAATTTAGGCTAGGCTAGAATTGGATAAAATCTTAGCAAGTAGAGGTCTAGGGAAAGAAGGTTTAGGTAAAATTTATAAGTTTGGGTTAGTTTTTATATTAGCTAAGATGTTAAGGAGTTTTTAGGACTTTTTGTAGGTGAATTCGGGTGAGTAGAACTCCCGATATCTAACATATCATGAATGAGTTGGTTTGGAACTTCAAGGTTTGAAGGTGTGTTATAAAATAAGGACTTTTGGAAGGATTTCTGAGTTCTATCCTATGCAAGACACCATAGAGGGCAACACATGTTATAGCAGTAGAATTAATTACCGCTTTAGCAGGAGATCCCACTACAGGGCCCCGCTATAGAGGGATTGGCCGCTATAGTGGAGTCAATCACTTTAAATGTTGAAAATACCCCAAAACCATCCATTATTGTCCAAGAACATTTTGGGGAAGTGCAGAAGTGACATAAGGATATTTTCACCTATATTCTGTTATACTCATCAGTAAAGGTAAAAAAATTATTCCTCTGGCTTAGTAATTTGATCCTTAAGTCTTAGAATCAATGCTGGCGAACTTATGGGAGGGTTTTAATAGACTTAACGATGTAAATTCCCTGGTATATGTGGGATAGTAATTAAATTGGCCTGGGGTTTGGGATTAGGATGTTAGATCTTTTTAGGCCATTTAGGTTTGATTTTGTGTTTTATTGAAATTCTTTTAGACCGAAAACAAGCTAGGAATCACAACTAGGGGAATGCTTCGGTTCAACAGAGCATTTCGAGCTTGATTCAATGTAGATGATGGTTGATATTCTTAAAGTTTTGTAATGTATGCCTGATAACTATTTCTATAGTATTGTTTGTACAACGCATGGTTAGGAAGATCAACAGAATGAAATTGAAGAGATATATTGTTAACAATCTCATGCAGTGAAGATGTTTATTTACTTGTAGTTACAAGTGTGATTGTATTGCATTGTGATTGTGATTGAATGACTATCAGTTGACTCCGGTACCACACCATGTATAGGATATCTCTTGGTTGGCTCGGGTACCACGCCAAGTACATGTTTTATTTTTTCTCTATATGTTGGTTCATTCAGTGAACCTTGGTTGTTTTTGATCATGTGGGACATGTTTCATGTAATTATTAAGTCAAGATTGCTGACTGAGAGTCTTATTGTATTGTTGACTTTGTTGATATATGTGTTGTGTAGTATTTACTATGTTTTAGTTGTGTGTTTATATTCATATTTTTGGAGTTGGCTGATAACCTTACCAGTACACCATGGTTTGTGCATTGATGTTACACTCGCTCCTTTTTTATTGAGTACATGGCATATTCAAGCGTCTTCTACATTACCTCAATTATGAGTCCTGCGTTAACTGAAATCAAGGGTGAGCTACTTCTTTTGGGCTTCCATGGATTCATCTAGCTTTTCTTGTCCATTTTACAGACTTAGACTCTATTTATTTCTTTTGTTTTGAGGTTTCATCCCTATATTCTATATTATGTAGAGTTTTGGTACATGACTTTCAAATTGATAGATTTTTTCTCATGATTATTTAAGTCTTTGGTTGTTGGATTATGAATGCTTGTTTCAGCATTCAAAACGGCTTACTTTTGGTTGTTTAATGGATTTGTGTTTGTTGTTAGTTGGTTCTTCCATCAGGATTTTAGTGTGGGTGCATCTCATGGAGTATTCGATCGTGATTAAGTTTATATCAGATCCCTAGGTTCATTGCTCTTATTGTACAAAAACAATTCTTGTAGAGTCTGATGTGCCTTAAAATCTTTGCACATTTGACGCTCAAAACTAAGGATTAATGCGAGAACTTGACTGAGTTTATGTAGATTTGATATGGTTGTTGATGATTAGACAGGTTTACAAGTGCATGGAAAGTTAGAAAAGAATCGTGAAATAAATGCACTATAGGAAAATCACAGAGCCCCAGACGGGACGTGGTGATGAGGATGAGCCGTCCTGAAGCTCGTAGAGTGGAAGTAGTGAAGAAGGCGAACTGATCAAAGCCCAAGTAAAGATCACGACGCCCTTGATGGGCTGTGGTATCCTTCACGGTTCGTCCTACTGTCCGTGAAGATGAACCAGTAGGAGGGCATTGGGGAACCAAGTTGAATAATTTCCAAGTAAAGACCACGGAGGTCCAGACGGAGCATGGTCCCCCTGACGGACCATCCTGTTGATCGTGGAGATGAAACAATGAAGAGTAGAAACTAGACCCTAAGGAGCAAAAGTCCAAGTAAAGACCACGGGACCCTTGATGGGCTGTAGTGAAGTAAACAGACCGTTTAGTCATCCGTGAAGTAAAGAAGTATCACACTGTCTAAGTGTGAGTCCACGACAGCCATCACGAGCTGTGAAGCTCATGACAGGCCGTTATGCTGTCCGTGAGATGTTCCGATACTTCAAACATACTTTGAGAAGGACTCTTTTTTGATAGACTATTTAAATTTACAAGGTTTAATTTTTGAATTATCTCGTCATAGCTTGATCGATAGACTACTTTCCATAATCTCTACTTTGGTTTATATCGATTTACTTCGGATCACAACTTGAAGTTTTTGATTTGGTTTTGGAATATCAAGCTTTCTTTGAATTCACATTCTTTGTAAGTGATCTATTTTAATGTATTCAACATCTATTTTTGTTTATTCTACTGAAAGCATGAGTGGCTAAATACCACAACTAGGGTTGTGGGAACCATGACGTTAATCCAAGAGTAAATTCACAGACTGAGTAGAGTGCGATTATTATTTGCAAAATATAATTCCTACTTTCATTATTAATTATTTCTAATGAATGCACGCATTAGAACTTTCCTGTATCTATCAATTGTTCGAGAGAAAATCAGTAGTTAGGAAAAACTAGAATTAATCTGTTGGTTTGGAGTGAAAATTTGAGTTCGAGAGAAGAGAATTTTGACACCAAAATATGCGAGGGTAAAATCAGATAACACTCTAAGACCGAGAGGATTTGAGTGGAAGTTATCTAACAAGACTGAGAGGTGTTAGATACATTTAACTTGATGGTAATCTGCAAAGAAACAATCACTCAAAACTTGTTCATGAATCAACACTAGGTGTAAAGTCATGGGAAAAAAAACCCTAGTTTCATTCATCTATCATCACAACCTTGAAGTTAAAATCCTGTTACTTGTGTTAATTTGAGTAATACAACAAACTTTAGTTACTTGAAAATTACAAAAAATCCATTTACCTTTCATAATTACTTTCTTTAGGAAATAATAACAACAATTGAATAAACGTGAAAGTGAAGCTATTTCTATAAGTGAATTCTCTATGGGATCGACCTCAACTCACGATTAGTTCTATAAATTGACTTTGACCGTTTGTACTTCTTAATTGAAGTGTATGTTTGGACATATCAACTTTTGGCGCCGCTGCCCGGGAAATTCAATTCAGAAATATTTTACTAGTAATTATTCTAATTGTAGTTATATTTTGTAATTTTATGTCTTGTTCTTTGTCTGTGTCTTTGACAGGTAGGTTCAATAGTGCATGCCAAATACCAGAAGTAAGGGAGCTCCATTGATTCCTTACGATCCGGAACTGAGAAAGACTATCCGCAAGATGGTGAATATACATCAACTTGAGGCTTAGAGGCAGAGACTAGGACTTGAGGCAGAGACAACTGCTAGAGGTGCTCAGCGGAACACTGTGAATGACTCACCTAGGCTGGTGGAGGAACATGAAGGAGTGGAAAAGATAACTCCTCCCCACCTATAGCCACTAGCTCCAAGGAGTCGAGCATAACAACCAGCTCACATGGTGTTCGAAGAGGATGACTTGGACTTAGATGGACCTGGAGTAACCGGAGCAATAGTTCTACCTGCATTACCTCCAGGTGTAAAATTCATAATTACCATCACGATGATTCAGCTACTGAACTTGAGGGGAATGTTAAGAGGTGCAACTGATGATGATGCAAACCAACACTTAATGAATTTCATAGCAATCTGCAAATCATAGGAAATCCCTGGGGTTAGGCAGACGACTATGAGACTGAGGCTCTTTCCGTTGTCTCTCACACTAGAGGCGACAAACTATTTAAATGAACAACCACGTCTTGGACTGAATTGAAAAAAGCCTTCCCGGAACGTTTCTATGCCGAATCAAAAGAACTATGGATGAAAGATGAGATAAGAGCACAGAAGCAACAACCAGAGGAAGCAATGCATGATACTTGGTGGAGATTCAGCCAAAAGCTGAAAAAGTGCCCGAACCATGTTCTTACGCAAAGACATTTAAAATAGGCATTTTATAGATCATTGAATTATGTCACTAAGCCTATTGTTGATGCAGGGTGTGAAGGTTCATTCATGAGATAGCCATTCCTAGAAATTATGCAATTAATGGATGAAGTCTCGAAGAATAATAGAGCATGGAAAATCAGAGATGGTGAAGTCGAAGATCTTGGTTTCACATTCGAGCTTTCATCTGAACAGAAGAGGCGAGAGGAAAAAAGGGACCAAGACATGGCCCACATGAGGACTCAAATGGATCTGTTCACAAAACAGATCATGTAAGGTCCAGAGAAGGTGAATGTTGTCGGTGCATCACAAAGGTATGAGGATCATGACATTGATTGAGATGCGGAGCCCAAACACTTGAGTAATAAGGGGGGTTTCAATAATTATAAACTGGGAAACTAAGGCTATAATTCTGAAAATCAATGTCAGAACTATCCAAGAGAGGGGCAATATAGAAGAACAGGAAACAGAGATCAAGGAAACTGGCAGAACAGAGATGGTTAGAGGAATGACCGCAGTAGTGTATATTTTCCACCAGGTAATAGAGATCGAGTAGGTCCTAATTCCAGTGGGTCAGAAATATAGGATATGTTAGCTAAGGTGCTGCAAAAAGTTGAATCAACTAATGCAGGTGTGAAATAAATGAAGAGTGATTTCTCCCGTATGAGTCAACTGGTAGATTCTCACACCACTTCTATCAAGCAGTTGGAGCAACAGTTAAGACAACTATCAGCATCGCTAAATCCAAGGAAGAATTGTTCACTACCAAGTGACACTATTTAGAATCCCAAAAAAGATGGGCATTGCATGGCCATTACCACCAGAAGCAGTAAGATCCTTAATGAGTCAAATCTGCAGGTACTAAGCAGGAATAGAGCATAGGTATAAATGAGGAAGTAGAGGTGGAAGCTGAATATGTAAATGAAATAGAGGTGGCTCACCCAATAGTGAAGCCAACTAAGGTAAAGGAAACAGAAGTAGAGGCAACTTTGTGTTTAAAGTCGATACCAAGACCGCCTCCTCTATTCCCTCAAAGACTCAAGAAGAAAGCTGAAGATGGGAAGTTTGCAAAGTTTATAACCATTTTGAGACAATTATTAGTGAACATCCCATTGGTAGAAGCTTTGGAACAAATGCCAGGATATGCTAAGTTCATGAAGGACTTAATCACAAAGAAGAGGGATGTAAGTTTTGAACCGACTGACAATATCCATCATTGTAGTGCTATCGCCACAAGATC
This sequence comes from Solanum piurae, assembly GCA_029582685.1. Taxonomy (NCBI): domain Eukaryota; kingdom Viridiplantae; phylum Streptophyta; class Magnoliopsida; order Solanales; family Solanaceae; genus Solanum; species Solanum piurae. The sequence continues at coordinate 20,211 of JAJOOO010007417.1, forward strand.
CTTGGTAGAGAAAAATGAGGACCCATGTGCATTCA
>JAJOOO010007418.1:0-18319 GCA_029582685.1 Solanum piurae
ATGAACTCTGAGTTGAGCATTCTTGAAATGAGTAGTATCATTGAAGTTCTTGAGTTCCAAGTATTTGAGGTCTATCTATGGTTATTTAAAACCTTGCACTGAGTCGTTCATGTCCATAATTCGGCATGAACCATATTTTAAGAAGTCTTTTACAAACGTTTTAACTTTGTTTTAAGACTTAAGTTTTGAGTTCAGTAAAGAATAAAAGTTGAAGTTCTTTTCTTCAAAATTATATGGGGACTAAGGATTCCCAAAGATATTTAAAATATTTTCACATTTAAATAAGAACGGAAACTGAGATTTCCAAAGAGCCTTTGGGCTAGTTTTAAGAAAAGAGTAATCACTTTCTAAATGAAGCAAGAGGGGAAACTTTGATTTCCAAGATAGCCTTTGAGCTAAGTTTTTGAGAACTAATCTCAAATCACAGAAGAAGTATGTTTTTAAACATAAGAGCTAGTACATTTTGGGAGTAGTATTGAGCACCGATATGAGGGAGAATTCAAAAAACCCCGAGCCGCCATAAACCATGTAGCCATCATGGGTAGAAAAGGGTCATACTTTTTAGATGAATCCTTTTCTCATAGAATAGTGGATCCACTTAGTAGTTCAGGTCCTATGCCCTTGGCAAGGTATAGGATGCTCTGGCAGCGTGAGGGAAATCATTGTATCATCACAATAGCTCTTACGTGATGGTTGTCAGTTAGAGAAACTCCCACAGAAGTTATTGTATTCTTATATACACATGTATTTGTATTTTTCCATATATTTCAGAGTTATGTTGTATCCTTGCATACACACAGAGTTGGCATCATGTTTTTAAACAACTTTTCTTTATATTGCACATGCTTTAAATTGCTTTATATTGAGATGAGTTCAGTCATATTGAGTTGAGCATCCAGAGTTGAGTACCCAAAGTCGAATATCATATCTTTGAGTTGAGTATATTATCTCTGAGTTGAGTATCTTATCCTTGAGTACTTCTGAATTGAGTAAGTTTTAGTAGTTTTGAGTATCCTTGAGTATTCCTTGAGTTGAGTAAGTTTGAGAAAAGGTAAGTATGTTTCCTTTTTATCAAGTTTCAAGCTTATGTTTATGTTTTAGAATTCCCCTTACATGCTCGTACATTCCACGTACTGAGCCATTTGGCCTGCATCTTTTCATGATGCAGACACAGGTATTCAGGATCATCAACAGGAGCTTCGTTGATACATCCAAGTGTTCGAGTTAGCTATGGTGAACCTCCTTATTTTCCGGAGGATTTCATTTACCTTTCAGTTATATCAATTGTTAGGATGTCATGGGTCTTGTCCCGACTTCCATCTTTATCAGTTAGAGGCTTTATAGATAGTCAGTGTAGTTGAGAAGTCTGTATCATTTATTTTATTAAATGTTTTAAAGACTTAAGTTGCCAATTTTAGGGAGAGTTGAATATATTTTATTATTCAGAATTTTCATTTGAGTTAAAGTTTGAACTTGAGTTTTATGAACTTTTATTTCAGTTTTTAAGCTTTGTATGCTTGAATCAGTTTTCCATTTGTAGTCAGCTAGGATGAGGGTTCGCTTGGGGACCAACAATGGTTCTCGAGTGCCGGTCACGTCCAGAGTGTAGGCTCGGGTCGTGACAATATGGTATTGTTTACTGTTTAATTATTTAGATATTTAATTTAGCATAGAGGTAAAATGATAATCCAACTTTACACTTTGAAGCATAATGAAACTTAACGTTCCTAGTTTGGACAATTCAAACAAGATGAAATGAAATGTTTAACATGAGAAGCTACAAAGACCTTAAGAGAAGAGTATCAACAACAACTTTCTTCACACATTGCAATTTCAATTCTATTTAATAATGAATCTTGTTTTGATCTTAATTATTGATTATTTGTATAAAAAAAACAACAAAGCCAATGTGAGACCTATGATTTTACTTCATAGTAGAAATTTCTGAATACAATTTTTGAGTCGTCATCCTTCACACAACATATCTAAAAGCATATGTAACACTACTACAAAGAATTTTTATATCGTAATTTAATCCATATCGTCTCTATTAAAGTATAGAATTACAAAAAGGAAAACTTTTGACAGATACTTAAAGAGATTATCACCAAAAGTCTATCAAATGACAAAAATAATTGCAAACCAACAAACCTATTTATTTTATAAACTACAAAGCAAGAAAATAAAGGGCTAATTTATACAGAAGGAAAAAAAAGGACTTTCAGCAAGGCAATTGTAAGAAATATTAGTAAAAAATGTATAAAACACAATTATTATTACAGGCCATCCTAAAAGAAGTATCATATAAAGCCAAAAAATAATTAACAATATCAATACATAAATTATGTGATTACAATCGGCATATTTCTAATACCCAAATAAAATTTCGTACCATTATCAAAACCTAAAGAAGCATAATATGTTTTGCCCCAACGTCCTCATACTTGGAACGATTTGCTATGGAAAGAAAGGTTTCCAAATCTAAAAGGATTGTTGAGAAGTGAAGGATAAGAGCAATTCTCCATGCTTGGAGAAGCAAATATATAAAATTTCCTTATGTTTATTTTTCCAACATTGTTTTCTGTCAAGAAATTAGATGTTTGAGTGATAATTTGATTGATCAATGTTTATATTTTTCTATGCAAATTTATAGAATATTGTAAAGAATATGAAAAAGTTATTATTACCATGGAAGATGAAAGAAACAAAACATTAAGATTGAAATAATTACTGGTAATAACTAAGCAATTCAAACATTTAATAATTGTGGGAAGATGGAACAATTTTCTACATTCAAATTTAATGTAGAAAAAGAACGGTTTTCTGTTTAGAAGTTTATTTTTAATCTATTCTATTTTTGAAATTATGTTTTTTTTTAGTTTAAAACAAAATTGTTAATAAAAATATGTATGAACCGTTTCGTAATTCAACTTTAGGCTTGGAGGCTTCCCACTTATAATATAATATGATGATATGATGATAGACAAACAACTTATTCTTGAAAATTATGCAATGAATATAAGTTTGACTATGAAAAACCAATTCGAGCGTAACTTGTATTGAAATCAAATGACCCCTAACAGTTTTCATAGAAATTCTCATGTCTTTCTTCATTCCCTTAGCGATCTAATTTGAAATGACTTACTTGAACTTGCAAGAGCGTGAAAGATTCATGAGCGAGTTGTATGTGACACAACCCCCTCAAACTAGCTACATCAAAAATATATACATTAAATAAACATAGTTGGAACCATCTATGACTCCAACCATCACCATTCACCAACCAAAATTTATTACAAATACCTACCAAACTTTGACTACTATGCAAACAAACATGCAAACAAACATGACCACAAATATGAGATTTTTCCAATGATCAAATCATGTTTTAGCAGTCAACTCCCTATCTCTATGTCCAAATAGCACATAAATTTCAACTTATATTATTGTTGTATTTAAGAGCTAATCAAACTTGTATTACTTTTGTATTTAAGAACTAATCAAACTTGTATTATTTCAATCACTCAAAAGCTGAAGTGTTCGGTAAGTTCTATTATTTTCTAGGGAAAAGGGTCAAATATGCCCCTAAACTATTTGAAAAGGTCTAGATATACCCTCCGTTTAAAGTTTGGCTCACTCATGCCCTCGCCGTCCAACTTTTCGCCCATTTATGCCCTTGTAGACGTTAGTTGCTTTGCTGGACATATCCAGATCATTTTCCATTTCTTTAAATGCCACATGGAATTGCCATGTCATTTTGACCTTACCACATGACATTTATAAGAAATGGAAAGCGATCAATTATGCCCCTAAAAAAATTTGTACCCATAACCACCTAATCCAACCCATAAATCAACCCCCCTTTTAAATAAACTACCCGACCCGTTTTCAATAAAAAAAATTAAATTTTTATTTTTTGGTAAATTCCGAAAATGAGTAATTGATTAATAAAAAATAGGAAAAATATGAAAAAAATATATAAAATTAACGCAAAAAATTCACAAATAAATATTGTAACCTTAAATTCAGCAATTTCAACAATTATTTTTAATTTTTTTCTTTCGGTAAATCCCGAAAATGAGTAATTGATTAATAAAAAATATGAAAAATATATAAAATTAACACCAAAAAATCACAAATAAATATAGTAACTTCAAATTCAACAATTTCAACAATTTCAACAATTTGTTTTAATTTTTATTTTTTTCGGCAAATCCCGAAAATGAGTAATTTATTAATAAAAACTAGGAAAAATATGAAAAAAAATATAAAATTTACGCCAAAAATTCACAAATAAATAGAGAAACCTTAAATTCAACAATTTCAACAATTTTTTTTAAATTTTTATTTTATTCAGTAAATCCCGAAAATGAGTAATTGATTAATAAAAAATAGAATAAATATGAAAAAAATATAAAATTTTAAAAATTGTTGAAATTGTTGAATTTAAGGTTACTATATTTATTTGTGAATTTTTGGCGTTAATTTTATATTTCTTTCATATTTTTCCTATTTTTTATTAATCAATTACTCATTTTCGGGATTTATCAAAAAGATTAAAAATTAATTTTTTTTATTAAAATGGTTGAATTTAAGGTTACTATATTTATTTGTGAATTTTCGGCGTAAATTTTATAAATTGTTTTCACATTTTTCCTTTTTTATTAATAAATTACTCATTTTCGGGATTTGCCGAAAAAATAAAAATTTAAAAAAATTGTTGAATTTAAGGTTACTATATTTATTTGTGAATTTTTGGCGTTAAATTTATATTGTTTTCATACTTTTCATATATTTTATTAATCAATTGCTCATTTTCGGGATTTACCAAAAAAAAATTAAAAATTTATAAAAATTATTAAAATTGTTGAATTTAAGGTTACTATATTTATTTGTAAATTTTTGACGTTAATTTTATATTTTTTATTAATCAATTACTAATTTTCGGGATTTACCGAAAAAAATAAAAATTAAACAAAATTGTTGAAAACGGGTCGGATAGTTTATTTAAAAGGGGGGTTGATTTATGGGTCCAAATTTTTTAGGGGCATAATTGATCCCTTTCCATTTTCATATAAATACCATGTGGTAAGGTCAAAATGACATGACAATTCCATGTGGCATTTAAAGAAATGAAAAATGAGCTGGATATGTCCAACAGACCAACTAACGTCTACAAGGGCATATATGGGCGAAAAGTTGGACGGTGAGGGCATGAGTGAGTCAAACTTTAAAGGATAGGGCTTTGGAGAACTCCTAGAATGGGATTCCCCTTATGTGATATCCTAACTAGTACCAGTCTAACTAAGAGTCATCTGCTAGGCCAGCTTCCCGTGAGTAAGCCAGTGCTAAAGAAGAGGGCTAAGGAAAAGCGAAAAATTCATTGGGATAGATGCAGAGCCAATAAATTTCCGCCAATTTTAGCGGTGAGTGCTAAGTACTTTCGATTAATAGTTTGCAGGATTTCTAGAATAGGAATAGGCTTTTTCTTTAGAGTAAGACTCTTTGCTTGCTTCTTTCGGCCAGCCTAGCGGATGAGTGGCCGTATTCGACACCTCTTTCTCTTACGGCTAGTGCGCTATTTGAGATAGTGGAATTTAGACCTTTTCGAATAGTTTAGAGGCATGTTTGACCCTTTTTCCTATTTTCTAATTAGAGTATGTTTGGATGGGCTTATAGCTTTTGACTTAAAAATTTAAGAATTACACTTAGAAAGTCATTGAACTTAGTTTTATAACTAAGTCACTCAACTATTTAGATAGTCACCCAACTAATCTAAATGATTTTTTAATTAAATTTTGTTGAAATGAAAATTTTATTTCAAGCTAAATTTCTAAGAAATAATATGGTATCCATTTTAACCATGTTAAAGAAATTTTTATTATCTAATTTATCTGCACACATAATTTTTTTTAATTATTATCATAATTATGGTATTATTATAATATAATTTTTTTTATATTAGACGGTAGATTTAATAGTCTAAAAAAGTTCTTTCAGTAGAATTTCATCCAAGAATGGGAATGTGGATGTGTAATTGACAACTTAAAAATTTGACTGAAGTTAGTAGGTGTACTTTTACTCCAAAGAAGAAGTAGTAGATTTTTCTTAGATTAATTTGTGGTTCATTCATCCACCACATCCGTCGGTGGACGATAACATTAATTAATTCATAGGTATGTATTGACGAAAGATCACACCTTTGAATATGCATTTATGATCCACAACAATAAATTTGACTGAAAACCCAATTTTAAGATTATTTTTTTAAAAAAAATCCAGTTTGTTAATGAAAAGGGTAAATGTATACCATTTATTAGACAACGAGGGTATATATGCACCATTAGTTAGCCGATGGAGGTATATATACATCAATTTTTTAAAGAGGATTATATCTGCTCTAACTCACAAGGAGTATATCACTTTTTCAACATATCTGTTGCTGCAATTTTTAAAAATAAAAATAAAAAATTTTAAAACCATTTTTAATCAATATATTTTAAAACCTTATTTTTAACCATGGCAAACAGCACTGATGAACACTATGTGAAGAAAAAGATTATCATGCATATGAAGAAAGTGGTATCAAAGCACATGGTTCAATGATTCAATGGTTCAACAAGATTGAAGAAATGTTCAAGTGGTTTCAAATCAATTTGCAACAACGTGATGATAATGAAGATTTTTGTATTACTACATGTGGAGAAAATTTTCAAATATATTTTCAACAATATTCTGCTGCTCCGTCCTTTAAAACAAAATTAATTTTCAACTCATGCTTCCTTTAGAACATGGCTCTAACTTTCAACCCCTGCAAACTTTAATGCTCAGTCTCCACTTTTAACTCATGTATCTTTATTTTTAACGCATGAGCTCCACTTTTAACTCATGCATTTTATTTTTAACGCATGAGCTCCACTTTCAACTCATGCATATTACTTTTAACGCATGAGCTCCACTTTCAACCATGCTCATAACTTTTAACACATGACTCCAATTTTTAACCCATATCAATTTTTAACAATGGTACGCAACAGTGATACATGAAGATTGCATGAAGAAAGAGGATCAAGTTTTATGAAGAAAATCCAGACAAAATGGGAGATTTGTTAGGATTTGCCCTGATTTTCTTACCTTATTTGAAGTTTACTTTTTTCTTAAAGAAAAGTCAAAGTATCACCATAAATTATTTAACTTTTACTAAAAGGAAAATATAACTTTCTTCTATTTTTGGGTTATTCCTTACTTTGAGAAAAAATTTGGAGATCTATAAATTGAAGATCTTTATTCTCATAACATAACACTATCATTTACAATGTAGTCAATAAAGAGTTTTGTCTATGGGGAGATTTTTCCTCAACAGTTTAAATATTTTCTTTTTATTAGTTTTTTCATATGTAGGCCGATTGACTAAACCATATAATAATATTATGTTTTTGGTATAAGTTTTTGTCGTTTGGTTTATCAACCATATGATTTGCAATTGTCAGCTTCCGCATGACGCCCTAATCACTTTCGAACCCAACAATTTGCCCCTTTGTCCTAAAATTTTAAAAATAAATTAAAAATATTTTTTTTCACTTCCATTTGATGAACAGGTATATGTGAACAACTTATATAAGAGTAGGAATATATGTGAGCAACTTTTCTTTGTAATAAATATCTGGGTGAGGACTATTTGTGAAGACTAGGAATGTGACATATTCGTCTACTAAGGTATCAAACAAATTGTATTACAAGTGATAGGATTTTTCTGTTGTAGCTTTTATTTGAACTTTTCTTTGCAATAACTCGAGCATATTTGAGTTGAAATTTTTTCCAGTACTTTAAATCTTATGCATTGGCACTTCAAAGTACAAAATAAATTTATACGATTGAGTCCTTTCAAAACCAATTACAGGAAAATTTATACGACAAGCTTGGAATAATGATTAAGAAATATGAGAAGTAACTTGTTACGGGCGGTAAAGCAACATGATAGCCAAAAAATTATTTTATACTATCAATGTATATAATTTGAATTTCTTTTATGTTCATAGAAAATTGAACTCCAGAGAAATTATTGTTAAAATATTATAACATGGGCAAATCCTCAATAACATCAGACTTTTGCTATTTCTATATCAACTATAGATTTTACTATTCCTTTTCATTGTGAATCCTTTCCTTTAAGTCAAGGTCTACACACCAAGAAATCAATCAAAAATTTGAAGAATTTTCGATCTAAAATATTGTTGTCAAGGTCCTTTTCCTAGTAAATTTCTTTGCTTAATTTGTGCTATATATAACTCATCTAAATTATTGAATAGAGGAACAAAGATTTTTTTTTTGATTTCTTGTCTACCTACTTAATTAGTTTTGAACATTTTAGTGCAGAAATGGGTTATGTAAAACTTGTTTTTTTAATGCTATTTTCCTTACTCTGTCAACTTGCTTTTTGCTCATCCTTATCTCATTTGTACCCCAAAGATCAAGCTCTTGCTCTTCTACAATTCAAGCACATGTTTACTATAGATGCTTATTCGAAATCACTATCATGGAACAAGAGCATAGATTGCTGCTCATAGGATGGAGTTCATTGTGACGAGATGACGGGGCAAGTGACTGAACTTAACCTCGTTGATAGCGGACTTCAAGGCAAGTTTCACTCCAACACTAGCCTCTTTCAACTCTTCAATCTCAAAAGGCTTGATTTGCCTGATAATGATTTTTCCGGATCGCTCATTTCACCTAAATTTGGTGAGCTTTCTAGTTTGAGGCATCTTGATTTGTTGTTTTCAGGTTTTACAAGTCTAATCTCAGCAGAAATCTCTCGTCTTTCTAAATTACACGTTCTTCGTATCCAGAGTTATTCAGATGATCTTAGATTCGTACCTCACAATTTTGAACCGCTCCTTAAAAACTTGACCTGATTAAGAGAGCTCCACCTTAGCTCTGTGAACATCTCTTCCACCATTCCTCTGAAATTCTCTTCTTATATAACAAATCTAGAACTTTCAGACACGCAGATATACGGGGTATTGCCCGAAGGAATTCTCCACCTTTAAAACTTAGAATCTCTTGATTTATCAGAAAATCCCGAGCTCACTGTTAGGTTTCCCACAACCAAATGGAATAGCAGTGCATCACTCATGGAGTTATATTTCAGTAGTGTAATGCTACTGGTAGGATACCTGAATCATTTGGTCATCTAACTTCACTGCGTATATTAGATTTGTTTTCTTGTAATCTCTCGGGGTTTATTCCTAAACCTCTATGGAATCTCACCAACATAGAGGAATTGTACCTTACTAATAACCATCTTGAAGGACCAATTTCTGATTTCTTTAGATTTGGAAAGCTCAGGTAGTTATCACTTGGAAATAACAACTTTGATGACCAACTTGAGTTTTTATCCTTTAGCAGATGGACACAACTTTATTTCTTAGATTGTTCGTTCAGTTCCCTAACAGGTCCAAATTCAGTGGCGGATCCAGGATTCGATGATCGTGGGTGCTCAATTCTTTTAACATTTGCTAGTTAAAATTTTTTTTCTAGAAGTTTACTACTAATATTTTTATAATTTAATTAATAAATGAAATACAAAAAATAGGAAAGTGGAAAAACAATAAAAAATATAAGCAACATTTTAAAATAGAAGTCAAGAAGTTTCTGTTGGCCTTTTTTCAACAAATAGATAGATGTTGTCGCAGGGGCTCGAACCCTTGATGAAGGGCACCAGTGCTCCTCAATTCCGACTTCAGAACCACAACGCCCATGGAACACTTTGTTTAATGGGTGCTGAAGAAAACCTTATATAAATTTTTTAGTATTTTCTATATACATATATAAAGTTTCCGTCGGGGTCAATGGGTGCTCGAGCACCCAAAACTCTACACGTGGGTCCGCCCCTGGGTCCAATCCTTCTAATGTAAGTGGTATGCAAAACCTACAATCACTCTTATTGTCATCAAACCAGATGAATGGGATTATACCATCATGGATATACTCCCGCCTCCCTTCACTAACTGATTTACACTTGAGTGATAACCATTTCAGTGGAAACATTCAGGAGTTCAAGTCTAAAACAAAATCAGCTTCAAGGTCCTATTCCAAAGTCACCCCTAAACCAACGTGATCTATATTATCTTGTCCTTTCGCACAATAATCTCAGTGGAGAGATTGCTTGAGATTGCTTCAACCATCTGAAATCTCACAAAATGACAAGTGCTAGATTTGGGCAGCAATAATTTGGAGGGAACAATCCCACTATGTTTGATGAGATGAGTGAACTTTGGGTTTTGGATTTAAGCAATGCTAGTCTTAGCGGGAAAATTAATACAACTTTTAGTATAGAAAACCAACTTAAGAGTCATTAAATTTGACGGGAATAAGCTAGAGGGGAAAGTCCCGCAATCTTTGATCAATTGCAAATGTTTGGAACTTCTTGATTTAGGTAACAATGAGTTGAATGACACATTTCCTAAATGGTTGAGAGCCCTACCGAATCTGAAGATTCTAAGACTGAGATCAAATAAGTTCTTTGGCCCTATAAAAGATTCATCGACTTTCAAGTTTGCTCAAATTCGAATGATAGATCTCTCATCAAATGGATTTAGTGGAGATTTACCAAGTGAGTCTTTTTAAGAATTTTGATGCCATGAAAATAATTGGTGAGAACAGTGGAACTCGAGAGTATGCAGTAGATATGCATAATGTTTATTACACAAATTCCTTTACAGTGACAACAAAGGGAGTGGACCTAGAATACGTCGAGTTTTGACTACAAACATAATTATGGATCTCTCAAGCAATAGATTTGAAGGTCATATCCCAAGCATTATTGGAGATCTCGTTGGGCTTCGTACATTGAACTTATCTCATAATCGCTTGGGAGGTATTATACCAGCATCACTGCACCAATTATCTGTACTTGAATCATTGGATCTCTCATCCAACAAAATCAGCGGAGAAATTCCACAACAACTTGCATCCCTCACATCACTTGAAGTCTTAAATCTCTCTCACAATCATCTTGTTGGATGCATTTCCAAAGGAAAACAATTTGATACGTTTGAGAATAGTTCATACCAAGGGAATGATGGGTTACGTGGATTGCCACTCTCAAAAGATTGTGGCGGTGATGAAGGGGTACCACAAGAGACAACTCAAGTTGGGCTAGATGAAGGAGAAGAAGGAGATTCAGCAATAATAAGTTGGCAGGCAGTTCTCATGGGGTACGGTTGTGGACTTGTTATTGGACTATCCATAATATACATAATGTTGTCAACTCAATATTCAGCATGGTTTTCGAAGATGGATGTAGATTTGGAACACAAAATGCTTAAGAGAATGAAAAGGCACAAGAAAAGAAATTAGTGTGTAACCTCCAGGTATTCAACTTAATCTCTATCCGTCAGAAGATTACATTTTATATATCCATAAAATTTCATCATTAAAGCTTTTAACTTTATTCTTCATTTTTGAAAATTGCAGGATTCAAGTCTACTGCATTGCTGGGATGTGAATACAAGTTTTTACTTTCATAGTTAATGATGTTTCATAAAGTGTTTGTGTTTTGTTTCATCAAGTGTTCGTTACATTTTCTTCTGTTGTGACTCATACCAAACCGATCCTCAAGATTGTTTCTCAAGATCAATAATACTCTTATAGACTTTCTTTTTTTCTCTAAGAACTTAAATTGATAAAATAACTATTTCTTACTTTGACTACTGTTAGATTAACTCACACCATTATTCTGACCAATAACTATAGACTTCCTTTTTTCCTCAAGGTCAATACACCACTTATACTCTTATAGATTTCTTTTGTAAAAGTCTATACACCAATAATCACTCCTATAAAGTTTTCTATTTTCTCCTTTTAAAAGAAAATTGCCTGATGCACAAAGCATTCCACGTTAGCACGGTCTGAAGAGCTTGAACACTTGACCTAGGTGTCATACAAATATACTATCTAAATAATACTCCCTCCGTCCACTATTGTTTGTCATGGTTTCTATTTTTAGAGTCAAACTATAAGAACTTTGACTAACATTTTAAGATGTATTTTTTCATCATATTGATATGCAAAAAATTGCAATTTATAGTACTTTTCATATAGTTTTTGAATATCTATTTTTTTTGTTTAAAATATCGAATTAATATAATCTAATTTAACTTTGAAAATTAGTCAAATTGACTTTCGAAAAGCGCAACATGACAAATAAAAGTGGACAGAGGGAGTATCCAACTTTTACTATTTTCATAATAGTCTAAAAAAAGTTCAATAGAGTTTCACCCGAGAATGTGAGTACGTAATTGACGATTCAAATTTTGACTAAAAGTGACTGGATGAGCTTCTCAGAAATGATTACTCCAAAGCAACAGTAATAGATTATTATTTTTTACTTAATTTGCTTACTACCTCATCAAAATTAAATTCAATCCATCACATCCATTTGTGGTTCACAATATACCTCATCAAAATTACATTCAATCCATCACATCCATTTGGTGGTTCATATAATATTTGTCTATCTAGACTTAACTTTAAAATGTCTATTTTACCCTTAATGAAATGATTTATAGTCACACAAATATATATATCACTTATTTTAAACCATAAATTTTAAGTCTTCTTTTCTTTCTTAAACTCGGTGTCAAGTTAAACTAACTCATACAAAATGAGACAGAGCGAGTACTTATTTTCCTACAATCATTCACATTCTAGATTTCGTATCCTAGACATGATGGGGGAATAATGTTGGATTTTTTACTTGGCAAACACTTTTATCCTAACCAATCAATATTGTTTTGGAATGTTGACTTTGAAACATTTTTTTCTCCAGGTCTATACACCATTATTACTCTTATTCTGACCAATAACTATAAATATATATATAACAAATATTTAATAAAAGTTCGGTTCTTCGGTGCACCGAAATACCAAGACCGTTACATCAAACACCGAACCAAACTTTTGAAAAAATAAATACAGAAACCAAATCAAGAAATCGAAGAACTGAAAACCAAAAAAATTGAATTAGTTTGGTTAGATTCGATTTTGCGACTTTCCGATATATATGCCCACCCCACGTATGTCCCATATTAATTTGTGTAGAGTCATTCTGATGTTATATAACAATCCACGAAACATATTCTTGTAGTGAGTAATAAAAAATATAACTGTGAAAAAAATAAGTTCATTTTGCAGAATAGTCGAAGTGTTTAAAGTTGCAGGTGACCAGAAGGAGTGAATACAAATGGAATCTGCTAAATACAACTGTTAATTAGAGAAAACTGATTGAGAATGTGAAAATAAATGTACATTTATAAACATAACCAAAAGTAATATAATGAAATGAAAACAAAAATCTACGGTCGTTAAAAGCCTTGTCATTAATTAAAGGTTAATGACCATAATTAAAGTCTGCTCATTAAAAATCTTTTAGCAACGAGACCATATCCAATCGTTAAAATTTCTTTAGCGACGACAACATATCCGGTCGTTGTACCTCATTTTCCTTTGCTAAATGACATTTTTGGTCGTTAAAACAACAATAAGACAACTAATTTGGTCATCAACAATTAGGATAGAAATCAAAGTATACTACATCAATTTGGTAGTGCAAACCTTAACACTACATTAATATGCAAAGAAAGTTATCTTCTCCTAGACCCGCAAATCCTACAATAATATCTTCTCCTTTCGCGAAATAATCTTAGTTTGGGTGCTAAATTTGGGCGGCAATAATTTGGAGGGAACAATCCCACTATGTTTGGGTGAGACGCGTAAACTTTGGGATAAGTGAAGTTTATGATGCTTCTGAATAAAAGCATTAGTTTTCGTTTATCAATAGTTTGTAACATATTCAGCATAATTATTAGTTAGCTAATTGGGTTCGACTGCAAAGTTCAGTTCATAAATTTATGAAGTTATCTATGTTTTTCTTAATTACATTAATTAAGTAATTTCATTAACAAGCTAAACGTCTACTTATATATGACTAGTTGGCTTCAATTTTCTTGTTAAACACTTCTCAAATCTCTGCATCTAGTAAGGGTGTTCGATTTTTTTTATATATATATATATATATATATATACTCAATCAAGGCAGATTCAAAGTTTGTAGTTAATGGGTCCTAGAATGACCTCAAGTTAAGCAGCTTACGCTCTAAAATAATTAGGGGGTCCGCTTGAGAAGTGCAAAAATACTCATCATCAGCTTGTGGAATAACACCAAAGAATGCAATAAAAAGTTGTTTCCTTATTGTAATAAGGAATATATCAACTCTAAATCGATAAATTGAGGGGATATATTAGGCTTTTCTCCCCAAAGAAAAAATAACCTTTGTGCATATGACCAAACCAACTTTGATTTTTTACTTGAAAGTCAAGGTCTGTACAGCATCCACCACTCATATCCTAACCAATCAAAATAAAATTTGAAAATGTTTTGGTCAAGGTCTATCGACCAACTAATACTCTTATAGAATTTTCTTTTTCATTGGAACATCACCAAACACTCTGCCTTACGACAATCGGAATTAAATCAATAGAAAATTGTCTTTTGCTATGTACTATATAAACCTCATCAAAATTATTGAATATAGACACAAAGCAAGAATTAGAGAACTTCGTAATTTTGATATATATATTTTGAGGCGCCAAAATGGGCATTGGAAAACTTGCATTGTTTCTGCTATACGCGTTTCTCTGTCAACTTGTTTTCTCCTCATCTTACCCTCATTTGTGCCCAAATGATCAAGCCCTTGCTCTTCTTCAATTCAACCACATGTTTACTATAAATCTTGATGCTTCTTCTAGTGATTATTATTCTAAAATAGTTAAATGGAGTAGGAGCACAAATTGTTGTTCATGGGATGGAGTTAAGTGTGACGAGACGACAGGGCAAGTGATTCAGCTTGATCTCAGTCGCAGCCAACTTCGAGGCGAGTTTCATTCCAACAGTAGCCTCTTTAAATTCTCCAATCTCAAAAGGCTTGATTTGTCTGAAAATGATTTTTCTGGATCGCTCATTTCACCTAAATTTGGGGAGCTTTCTAGTTTGACGCATCTTGATTTGTCATATTCAAGTTTTACAGGTATAATCCCAGCAGAAATATCTCGTCTTTCTAAATTGCACGCTCTTAGTATCGAGAGTGATCCATATGAGCTTAGATTCGAACCTCACAATTTTGAACTGCTCCTTAAGAACTTGACCCGATTAAGAGAGCTTCACCTTAGCTCTGTGAACATCTCTTCCACCATTCCTCTGAAATTCTCTTCTTATTTAACAAATCTAGGACTTTCAGTCACGCAGATATACAGGATATTGCCCGAAGGAGTTTTCCACCTTTCCAACTTGGAATCTCTTGATATATCAGACAATCCCCAGCTCACTGTTAGGTTTCCCGCATCCAAATGGAATAGCAGTGCATCACTTATGAAGTTATATCTCAGTGGTGTGAATGCTACTGGTAGGATACATGAATCATTTGGTCATCTAACTTCACTACGTCGATTGAGAATAGCTTCTTGTAATCTCTCAGGGTTTATTCCCAAACCTCTATGGAATCTCACCAACATAGAGGTTTTGGACCTTGGTTATAACCATTTTGAAGGACCAATTTCTGATTTCTTTAGATTTGGAAAGATCAGGTCGTTATCACTTAGAAATAACAATTTTAATGGCAAACTTGAGTTCTTATCCTTTAATAGATGGACGCAACTTGCATTATTAGATTGTTCAGTCAATTCCCTAACAGGTCCCATTCCTTCTAATGTAAGGGGTATGCAAAACCTATATTCACTCTTCTTGTCATCAAACCACTTGAATGGGACTATACCTTCCTGGATATTCTCCCTCCCTTCACTAGGGAATTTAGACTTGAGTGATAACCATTTAAGTGGAAATATTCAGGAGTTCTATTCCGAATCATTGTATCGAGTTGCTCTAAAACAAAATCAGCTGCAAGGTCCTATTCCAAAGTCACTCTTAGATCTGCAGGGCCTACAATTTCTTCTCCTTTCAAGAAATAATCTCAGTGGACAGATTGCTTTATATATTTGCAATCTGAAAAAACTGTTAGTGCTATATTTGAGCAGCAATAATTTGGAGGAAACAATCCCACTTTGTTTGGGTGAGATGAGTGGACTTTGGGTTTTGGATTTAAGCAACAATAGTCTTAGCGGGACAATTAATACTACTTTTAGTGTTGGAAACCAACTAATAGTCATTAAATTTGATGGGAATAAGCTAGAGGGGAAAGTCCAGCAATCTTTGATCAATTGCACATATTTAGAAGTTGTTGATTTAGGTAACAATGAGTTGAGTGACACATTTCCTAAATGGTTGGGAGCCCTACCTTATTTGCAGATTTTGATTTTGAGATCAAATAAGTTCTATGGCCCTATAAAAGATTCAAAATCTGATAACTTGTTTGCTCAAATTCGAGTCATAGATCTCTCATCCAATGGATTTAGTGGAGATTTACCAGTGAGCCTTTTTGAGAATTTTGAAGCCATGAAAATGACTGATGAGAGCAGTGGAACCCGAGAGTATGTAGGAGATATATATTCTTATTATTACACGAATTCTTTGACAGTGACAACAAAGGGACTGGATCTTGAACTTCCTCGATTTTTGACTACAGACATGATTATCGATCTCTCAAGGAATAGATTTGAAGGCCATATTCCAAGCATTATTGGAGATCTCACTGGACTTCGTGCATTGAACTTATCTCATAATGTCTTGGAAGGTGATATACCAGCATCACTGCACCAATTATCTGTACTTGAATCATTGGATCTCTCATCCAACAAAATCAGCAGAGAAATTCCACAACAGCTTGTATCCCTCACATCACTTGAAGTCTTAAATCTCTCTCACAATCATCTTGTTGGATGCATCCCCAAAGGAAAACAATTTGATACGTTTGAGAATAGTTCATACCAAGGGAATGATGGGTTACGTGGATTGCCATTCTCAAAAGATTGTGGCGGTGATGAAGGGGTACCACAAGCAACAACTCCAGTTGGGCTAGATGAAGGAGAAGAGGGAGATTCAACAATCATGGCAAGCGGTTCTCATGGGTTATGGTTGTGGACTTGTTTTTGGATTTTCCATAATATACATAATGTGGTCAACTCAATATCCAGCATGGTTTTCGAAGATGGATGTAGAATTGGCACACAAAATTGTTACGAGAATGAAAAGGCACAAAAAAAGACATTAGTGTGTAACCTCGAGGTATTCAACTTAAGCTCTATCCTTCAGAAGATTACATTTTATATATCCATAAATTTTCTACCTCCTTCATCCTTAAAGCTTTTAACTTTAATTCTTCATTTTTGAAAATTGCAGGATTCAAGTCCACTGTATTGTTGGGATGCGAATAAAAGTTTTAACTTTCATAGTTTGCGATATTTCATGAAGTTTGTTAAACATAGCAAGACTTATCTAGGTGTTCCTCGTTTGTCTTTTAAAAATGTGTATGTGCGGCGAGGATAGTGCCACTGATAATTGCTCCATAACAATCATTAAAAGGATTAACATCGATAAACAGTGGTAAAGTTATTTCATTGGTTCCTTTGTTTTATAAAGAATTTTGTAAAATTAACAAATCCCATAAAAAACCGGAACTCACAATCATATATCATCTTACTATATGAGACTCTTAACACTGAATGCTACGATCTAAAGCCTCCACATAACTATAAATGCCTTGGACGCGTGTCTCCTCAGAAAGCCCCTTCATTCCTAATTTCCTCCAGCTCTTTCTGATGAGCGATGACATCATAAAACACATGACTTTAAGTTTATGGAGAATACAATCTTCCCATCACGGGACGTGCAGGATGATATAGGTCCAGGCACAATGTCATTGCATATTGAAGGCAATCGAATGATATGCCTCTGCCATTCTCTTTCTGGAGTCTGCTTTAAAATCGACAAGTTGAAGTATCTATTTACCATTCCATAATTTATGACTGCTAATTTACCATTCACCTCTATCAACTCGTAAGAGTACACCCAGTGAGATGCATTCCACAATGCAATAATTTCAAAATTTTCAGAGTTAACATCAAATGCAGCTATTGCACTAAGTTTACAATACACTTTCTAAGGGGGAATGACTTACAATGCAAATCGCACCAAGTCATACAGATAATGGTTCCCAAACTCAAAATAAACCATTAGCGCAATACAAACGAGAATATACAGGGTCATGTTCAATAAATTTCTCAGAATGCATCATAGAACAACAACTATGGATATCCACAAAATCTGATTCCGATACAAGAGATACACAAAATCTGGAAACACAATTGA
>JAJOOO010007420.1:0-17496 GCA_029582685.1 Solanum piurae
CACACTTGCTAAACTTTGCAAAAAGTTCTTGGTCCTTAAGAAATGCAATACGATCCTCAAATGGTCAACATGCTCATTCTCACTCCTTGAATAGATCAAAATATCATCGATAAACACATATTGTCTAAAAACCCTATTCATGAAGTCCATAAACGCCGCCGGAGCATTAGTCAATCCAAACGACATTACTAGAAACTCATAATGACCATACCGAGTTTGAAAAGTCATCTTCGGAATGTCATCATTTTTCACCCTCAATTGGTGATAACTCGATCGGAGATCAATCTTAGACAAATAACTAGCCCTTTGAAGTTGGTCAAATAAATCATCTATCCTTGGGAGAGGATACTTATTCTTAATGGTCACCTTGTTCAACTGACGATAGTCAATACACATAAGAAGAGACCCATTTTTCTTTTTAACAAACAAAATATGAGCACCCCATGGAGAGATACTCGTTCTGATGAAACCCTTATCCAACAAATCCCTCAACTATTGTTTTAACTCCTTAAGTTCTACCAGAGCCATACGAGAAGGAGGAATAGAAATAGGTTGCGTATCTGGGAGAAGGTCAATATGGAAGTCTATTTCCCGTTTGGGATAAATATCGGGCATCTAATCTGGGAACACTTCTGGAAACTGGCTTACAACGGGGATCGACTCAAGAGAAGGCGTTTCAGAATCTAAATCCCTCACCCTAACTATATGGTAAAAGCAACCCTTAGAAATCATCTTTCTAGCTTTAAGATAAGAGACAAACTGACCCTTAGGAATAGAATTTCCCCCTTCCACTCTAGGATAGGCTCATTTGGGATCTAGAACTTGATTACACGAGTTCTACAATCAATAGAAGCATAGAATGAGTGCAGCCAATCCATACCAAAGATAACATCAAAGTCTAACATATCAAGCTCTACCAAGTCAACAAGAGTAACTCTATGGAACAGGGTAATGAGACATTTTCTATAAACCTTCTTAGCCACAACAGAATCACCAATAGGGGTAGAGATAGAAAAAGGTTCTAACAACACATCAGGGAGCACATCAAATCGCATCGCCATATATGGCGTCACAAAATACAAAGTAGCACCGGGATCAAGCAAAGTATATACATCTATTCGGAAAACGTTTAACATATTGGTGACCAGTCCGGAGAACTCTCTTGTTCACCACTGGTTTGGAGAGCATAGAAGCAGTTTTGCTTAGGAGCATTGGAATTCGAACCACTAGGAGGAGCTTGCTTGACCTCTCTTCCTTTAGACTTAAGCATCGGGAAATCCCTCATTTTGTGACCATTTTTACCACAACCACAACCATCTGTGTCGGCTAGACACTTACCATCGTGCTTCCTTCCACACTTAGTGTAATTAGACATAGGCAATAAAGATACAATACCATTTCCTCCATGAGTCTTAGCGTTAGACACCCTATCTTTGTTGAACTTAGGAGGAGCATTGGAGGAGCCTTGACCGGAAAACCTTTGTCGAAATCTAGGATGACCTTGTCTCTAGGACCTTGCATTAGAGAAACTTCCATCACCGGTCCTAGCCCTTTTTACCTCCCTAGACTTTTACTTAAGGTTTTCCTCCTCAATTTGTTGTGCATGAACTATAAGACGAGAGATGTCCATGTCATGAATGAGCATGGCGGTTCGGCACTCTTTAACCACCATTTCAGACACACCTGATACAAACTTACTCATCCTAGCCCTTGAATCCGCAACCAATGTTGGAGTATACTAAGACAACTGAGTGAACTTTAGAGCATACTCTCTCACACTCACACTTCCTTGTCGAAGGTTAATGAAGCAAGCACCTTGGCTTCCCTCATCTCTAGGGGAAAGAACCTATCAAGAAATGCTTCCTTAAACTTCTCCCAATCAAGAAGACTGGCATCTTCTGGCCTCCCTTCTCTCCATTGGTTCTACCATATTTAAGCCACACCTTTCAATTGGTAAGCGGCCAACTCCTCATTTTCCACCGGCGTAACTCCTATGATCATCAAAACCTTATATACCTCATCAATAAGTTCTTGAGGATATTCCTAAACTTTGGAACCATGAAACTCTGGAAGGGTTCATTCTTGTGAAGTCCCTCACTCGTGAAGCCGCCATACCCACATTTGGGTTCACTTGAACAACTACCTCCCTATTTTCTTGGGCCTTCAAAACTTGGGCCAATATTTAAAAAGCCACCCTAAACTTCATATTTGTCAATTGTTCGGCAAAAGGATCGACCTGAACTTGATGAGATTGGGAAGGAGCTTCGTATTCCTCATTCTCCCTCACATTCCTTGTAGAATAAGTTCTTTTAGTAATCATTCCTGAAGAACATAGGATAAGGATTATGAGAGAGACCTTATAGAGTCAAACTCTATCGCACGACTTAAGAGTAATGAAAGAAGTTGATTTTCCTAATCATCTTGTAGCCTCTCATTCATAAGTGTGGCGCGCTTCACACTCATCAACAAGACTCTACTAGATGTGCCTTATCAGACATCCTAGGATCATTCTAAACGTTATGCTCTGATACCAAGTTTGTCAGACATAGGGGTACACCCTAGATGTAACATGGCGTATAGAACCCCGAAGGACTCCATACAAGCCAATTAGTCCTCATAACATAACAATAAGAGTAAAAATAGTCCAAGTCCAAAACATTTTATAAAAGCAAAGCAGAAGTGTAATACACTTATCTCATCATAGCCATCTAATACAATATAAGGAAATTGGGCCTAGCCCATACATCATGTCCAAAAGAGAAAATACATGGAAGAAAGTGAAAATAATAAACTCCATCCTCAAAGCATGAGGACTCACCAAAGCTCGGAAAAAAATTTCAAGTCACTCCTAGCCACGAAACTGATGACCTTGACTGTAGGACCATACATTTGAGGAAACGTAGGCAAGAGTATGCGTTAGTACAAAACAATGTACCAAGTATGATAGTCATGCATAAAACATTTAAAAATGTGCTAAAAGGGACATTTCATTTCATGACATGCAATTGACCAAGTTAAGCATCATATGAAAGAGTTATAAAAAATAAGTCATAAATCATAGTCAATGCAAGCTAACTTCTTCTTTAAAATCTTTAAACTCATATGTGATACTTCTTGAAGTAACCTTAGTTCATTCTTACTTGTGGGGAAATAGCCTTAACCGATATTGAGACCATGTGAGCTATAACATGATCCCCCGGTGTCTCCCACACCAAAAAAGGGTGTTCTACTTGCCTAAGGTAGAACCTCAAACTTATAGCTTTAGTGGATCCACTAGCTAATCAATTTATGTGGGCATATGGTTATGGGATAAAGAGAATGATACTATAAACCAGGACTCTACTATGTGAGGACTCCCATCTCTTGAGATTACTTTGGAAACCCGGACACTACTATGTGATAACTTCCATCTCATATTCAATATCCACTCGGTGGTAAGCATAAATTCCCACGGAATAGTCATTTCTTACTTGACTTCATTACTCATGAAAAGGTGCCCTTGGACAACCAATTCAAGTTAGTTTCATTAAGATAGCTTCTTGTCTTTGATTCAAATAGGTGAGAAAGTCTTTCAACCTAAGAATCCTTTCTATGTGAGAAAAACTCTCACATCAATCTAGTATGTGCTTTAGTGAGAATATTCTTTCACAACACCACATCATCATTGGTACTTTACTCTCAAAGCACCCTTAAAACATTTGCATAGATTTCATAAAACAATGCATAAGACCATAATTTATCTCCTTGAGGTCAAAAACCCAATTTCATCATCAACTCTTAGGACAACATGGGTTAGATATGGATTTCATCATAAATTCATGTAAAACTAGTAATACATACTAAATTTCATTTAACTCTTCCTTGAAGATCAAAATCCCACAACATATAGTTCATAACTTGAAAAGATAGGGATCACATGGGTTCATAGGGGAAAACATCATAAAACCATAGGAATTAATCAATTCATGCTTAGAAGATCATAATCCAATCAATTAAATCAATAATGAAAAGAACCCGTGATAATTGAAGAAAACCCTAACTCAATTGAAAAATTCTGACCTTTGAAATTGGGGAATTTGGGAACTCCGTGGATGAAAGGAATCCATGGATGAAAATTATCATACCTGAAAGCCCATAGCTTAACTTCAATGGAGGAATTGAGGCTTGACCTTGATCCTAGCTTGAATCCTTTCGTTTTCTTCATGTTTCTAGAGAGAGAAATATTTTGGAGAGGAATATCTTTTATTTTATTTTGGGTTTTGGAAATAATGAATAGAATGGGTGAGTTTTGCAGTTAAAATTACTTATATAGGGGTCCTAGGCTTAGCTAGGTTGATTAGCTAATGGATCCACTTAAGCTAGGAGTTCATTGTTCTACCTTGGCAAGTAGGACAACCCTTTTCGGTGTGGGAGACACTGGGGGATCATGTTATAGCTCACATGGACTCTATGTCGGTTAAGTCTAATTCCCCACATTAATAATGAACTAAGGTTACTTCAAGAAGTATCGCATAAGAGTTCAAAGGTTTTAAAGATGAAGTTAGCTTGCATTGACCCTGATTTTATGACATGTTTTCTAACCCTCTTATATCATGTTTTAGCTTGGTCAAGTACATGTCATGAAATGAAATATCCCTTTTAGCATGATTTAAATGTTTTATGCATGACTATCATACTTGGTACATCATTTTGTACTAACACATATTCTTGCCTACATTTTCCCAGATATAGGGTCTGACAGTCAAGGTCATCAGTTTTGTGGCTAGAAGTTGACTTGATATATTCCCGAGCTTTGGTGAGTCCTCATGCTTCGAGGAGAGAGTTTTATTGTTTTCAGTTTCTTTCATGTATTTCTCTTTTGGACATGATGTATAGGCTAGGACCTATTTCATTCTATTGTATTAGATAGCTATGATGAGACAAGTGTATTAGACTTTCGCTTTCCTTTTATAAAATGTTTTGGACTTGGACTATTTTTTTACTCTTATTTTTCAATTTCTTATGTTATGAGAGCTAAGTGGCTTGTATGGAGTCCTTCGGGGTTCTATACGACATATTACATCTAGGGGTACCCCTGGGTTGTGACAGTTCGTGACCCTTCCCCTTCGTGATCGCGATACATAAATCTATCTGGTCCTTTTAAATAAGATGTGACACAATCAGCTTGCATGTCACTATTTCAATTGGCAATGTTTGGAGTTTTAGAGCCTCTCTTTTGGATGATTTAAAGTATGGGGTGCCTGGAAAGTTCATGGCGTTGCACTTAGTTGTTCGGGGAATCGCGCAGACTATTCATTTGAGGTAAATTCATCCCTGTAGGGGCTTCCCAACTCTTTTTCATTGCTTTGGATTAGTGAATCATGCATGTTAGTGTTTTGGATTGTTTCGAGCTTTGTATCGTGCTCTATTTTGGGATGCAAGTTTAGTGAGCTTACATGGACTTTTTGACAGAGTCAATTTCCAGAAATTGTAGCGCGGGCCCTACATTTCCCTTTTTCACTCAAATTGGGATTTATCTCAACCATTGTGCTTTTAGTGTTTGAACAACCAATTTAACATTGTGATCCTATTTTTGATAGCGTAGTAGCATTCGAAGACCATATAGAAGGAAAAAGCTCCAAAGTTTTTATTTAGAGTGCGCACAGTTTGCTTTGACGTAGGCTACTACTTCATGTCCTTTAGATTGAGCTCGAATATCTAAACGTATGTTGATTTGTATGAATTTGGGGTCGATATCTAGTTGATAATGCTTAGATTGCTAGAAATCATATTATAGGTTATTTTATCTGGTTTTCAGAAATATTGGCATGTTGTTTTATTGTCTGAGATCATCCTTACCTTGTGGTGTGTTTTTTATACTTCTTATTGTTGGTTTTGAGCATGTTTGGCCTTAGTCTAGGGGTAAACTAGTGATTTCCATAGATTTGTGTATTTTGGAGACGATAGGCCTTAAATCTCTCTAACGTCACTTCGGGGTCCCTGTAGTTTATTAATCGATCATTAACTATAAAGAACCCAATCAATAGGTTGGGGTCTAATCCCATAGGGAGTGGTAGATGATAGAACGATATAACTTACCCGCGCTTTGCATGGTAATTTATGGCCTCTTTAAGATTGAATGATCATTTTCTAATATTTGAATATTAAAAATTTGGTATTGTCACATATATTAAGAACTTGAAAGATTGTAAAATTATTACTCTTTAATGAATTTTATCTTCTACACATTTTCAATTATAATATGTGTTCTTTGATATATGTGCCTTGTCAATGTTGACATCCTTCAAAATCCACAACTGTGGATCCCGACTGAATTTAACTTTTTCAAATTGAGGAGGAGATAACAATAATATACAAGTACAATAAACATGTGATATACACAAATAATAAAATAAAATAAACAATATAAGAAACGGACTAAGGTTTGCCTAATGTCAATATATACAAAATAATAAATATAGAATATAATTCAAACTTCATTCGAATAGCTTCAATGGAAAACAAATCCCGAGTACCTATAAAGATACTTAAAAAAGTGTTAGTAATAAATAAATATGAATAAAAATAAATGGATCAAATAATAACTTAAAAATAAAAATCCGTCTTATTAAAATGAGAGGCCTTAAAAATCGACGGTAATTGCTTCATCGGCCAATTTTAACATACAAAGGATATGAACTTAAACTATTTTTTTGTCTTTTAAATGAAAAGGCCTCCAAAACTGATGAAGAGTTTTTTTCATTGGCCAACTTTTAACATACAATTCATGTAACTTACAAACAATTTTATAAAATAATATGCACTAGCTAAAAACAAAACAGTAACCAAAGTGCAATAATGTAACTTACTAGAAAATTCTAATAATAATAATAATAAAGTGCATAAATTAAAATTAATATATCAATAGCAAGACCCACTAAAATAGGATTTTTCAACGGGAGTAACCAAATGAGGAGGTAAAAAATAAATATATAATAACAAATAAAAATAAATTTTTCACAAGCATATAAAATTAACAAAAGATAATGTAAAATAATATGCAGTAATCGACTGATGAACAATATAACAAGTTGATAATAATAACCAAATAATAACATGGTTCACAAAAGTTCTTAATAAATAGAATGCAATCAATCAATAAATCTATATCTATCTATCTATATATATATTTCCTTAAAAGCATGACTCCTAACTTGAATGTTAAATCACTATAATATCCCTAACTAATTAGGTTGTGACTTTTTCGATGAGTTGTGACTTTTCTAATAAGTTGTGACTTTTCGAAAAGTTGTATTTTTTCGAAGGGTTGTAATTTTTCGATGAATTGTGACTTTTCAATAAGTTGTGACTTTTCCAAAGGGTTGTGACTTCTTAAAAGCTCATGACTTTTTCGATAAGACACAAAAAATACTTGTTCATACCACCCTTTGTTGACTATAAATAGAGGGGCTTCCTCTCATTTTTTTCAACCACAATTTTTTTTTTTAATCTTCTACTCTTATTCTTCTTGCATTTCAAAAGATTTCGTGTTATTTATTGGCATTGAGTGAGTTCGAATAAGGCTATAAGTGATGCATTAGCTCTTAGTATATGTTGATTATTGTCGAGTTGTGAGTGGAAAGAAAGATTTCTTTTTGGTGAAAACAGAAAATGTACATTTTTCCCAGTGTATTACGTGTGTCATTAGTTGTATGACAACCTGCTTCTGCCTTTTCTGCAATAATTTTATCATATCAAAATTAAATGAGTTGCTAATAGTGGTCCATTGGTAATTTCCTAAGTGCATGGTTGTGGTGTTAACTCCCCTTTGATGATATGCTTCAATGTTCTACCAACAATAGAATAATTAAGAAAAAAGAGGAGAAATTTTATCTTGAGGAAGGAAACGTATCTGTCCTTTCCCTTCACTCAATATTTCTCTAGTTTCTCTACGTTGCATTTTGTACCTTCACCTTTTCTCTTCTTTTTTAATAGTTTGTGAAGGAACACACCATCATTATTATTGTCAAAATGTGGTTGTCTTTACCTCCCTTTTTGATAGTGATCTTTGATGTTTGAGTGAACTGCCTTGTTTTTTTCCTCAGAGTTGTTGACTGATGAACTTCTCGATTGGAACTACCGAAAGGCCATTAATTTGCATAATATATACGTTAGTATGTAATGTTCCAATATATGAAGTTAACATGATGTAGTCTAAATTTATTTATTTTTTTTAACAATTTCTCTTGTGATGTAAATACAGGCTTTTGAACATCTTTTTTCAAAATTATTAAATTTCTCAAGAGTTATAAAATTGTCACAATTTGTTTTTTTGATGCTCAAGACAAAATAATGACTTTATTTATCAATGTTACTTATTTGATTTAGAATGTTAGGAAGTTTTCTTCAAAAGAGTTATTACTATATAAACATTGCCCTTTTGTTTTACTTATTTACTATTTCTTAATATTACCGTATTTTAGATGAAGAAAAAGTCATATATATATATATATATGTATTTATATATGTATTTATATATGTATTTGTATCCGATAAAAAAAAAGGAAACATTTCTCAGTTAATTATGGACAGTCAGATAACTAGCTTTGATTTATTTACACAGTCAATTGAGAAGTCAAATATGAGAGCCAGCAACAAGAACGTCATTTATTATGTTGTAACTTATAAAATAAAAATTAATATACAAAAATTAGTTCTAAAAAATAAAATGTAGTTTTTCTCTTCACATGTTTATATGACATCTGAACAGTTTAATGTGAAATACACGTGCAAACACATCAGGTAAGATGACAAGAAAAATACACAACAAATATCGTCTATAAGGTAATATTATTGAGATACGATCAATTACATGACTGAACCTCAACAAATTAAAATAACTATATGCATTTAACTAATAAAATTTTGCATTGACTATCTTCATATGTTCGCGTGAATAAGAGATATATATGATGATCCACATTGATCATTCACAAGAAATTTGCAATATTATTTTGTGCATATCTCATTATTCAAATCATCGCTTAAATAAGCAATACTATTTACCATAACATATATTTTCTGAATTGGTAATCACATGCAACGCACGTGTCGAAAAACTAGTACTACCTTAAAAGCATGAACTCTCAAACTAGAATGTTGAATTACTATAATATCCCCAATTAAAAATACTCATTTTATTTTATTTATTTATTTAACTAATTGTATTATATTAAAAGTAGATATTTTTTTACATTAGACTTTTTCGAAGGATTGGGATTTTTTGACTGGTTGTGACATTTCCGATGAGTTGTGACTTTTCCAAAGGATTGTCATTTCTTCAAAAGGTTTTGACTTTTCCAAAGGGTTATGCCCTTTCCGATGAGTTGCAACTTTTTCAAAGGTTGTGACTTTTCGGTGTGTAGTGACTTTTTTCAAGGGTTGTAACTTTTCTTGCACAATTAGCACCTATTCATACTACATTTTGTTAGCTATAAATAGAGGGGTTTACTGACACTTTTAAACTACGATCTTTGTAAGTTTTCTACTCTTCTTCTTCTTCTTCTTCTTAAAAAGTCTCAAGTATTATTTGCAACAATTGATTGAGTTCAAAATTCAACGAAATTTGATGTACCACATAAGAAAGAATTGGTGAACCAAGTGTAGCAAATCATGCATCAATTGTTTCTTCTTTGTTTTTTCATCAATAATAAACAAATATGAAAAAGTACACATGATTGAGGTAAAATATTTTTTTCTTTGTTTTTTCATTCTTTATTCGTTTACCCTCAAACGAAGAAGTTTGTTCCTAATCTTTCTAAAACAGCGGGCATAAACGTAGTTCATTGAATTATTAATTTTGATATTAAGTCCACTAATTCAAAAATAGATTTTTATTTTTACTTATAATATGATAATATAGTCATGATAATAATTATTTGTAATAGATACATAAGTAAAAATGAACGGAGAGAGTAAAGTATTGGTGGCAAGAGATATCAATCAAATAGAATCCTAGAGAGAATATAACATGAACATATATTTTCCTCTGCCTTCTTCATTGGCTATGAATTGTCCATATATTTTTTTATTATTATATTTATATTGATTTAAATAATTTTAAGTATGAATTTACTATTATTTTGTGTTTATTTTAATCTAAAAAAATGTTATTTCACAAGATACACTTCGTGGTAGATATATAAAAATAGATAAGAAAATTGTGATTGATCATAAAATGATCTTAAATCAAATTAAAGATTCTATAAATAATACTTTAAATTGTATTCATCTATTAATTTTTTTTATTGAAAAAGTATAATATTTTATATCACGATACAACTTCTATAAGATACTAGATACTTTCATTAGAGAGCAACTATATAATATATATGTGGTTGAAAAATGGGAAGACTACAATTCCGCAAAGATAAAGTAGAAACTTAAAGAAATGAAATATTTTTCACCATAGGTGATGTTGTTCATATATTAACGTTAAATTATGGTAGTGAAATATATAGATCTAAAACAAAGAATTGGTCATATTTTTCACCATAGGTGATGTTGTTCATATATTAACATTAAATTATGGTAGTGAAATATATAGATCTAAAACAAAAAATTGGTCAAACTAAATATTTGGCATACACTCAAACCTCTATGTAACCATATGAAGTAGTAGCTCAACTCCTTGATGGCATGATTAAAGCCAACAAGGAAACAGAGAAAGACCAAGAATGGGCTGCATTGTTGACTCAGCTGGATGTCTTCTCCAAGAAGGTCATGGAGTTGGAAGCAAGGTCCAAAAAGAGGGACAAGTACCTTCCCCCTCACGAGTGTCAAAAGATGAAGCAGCAAGAGGGTGGACAAAATGAAGAGGTCCTCTCACTTATTCTACACAAAATCGAAGAACAAGATAGAGTGTTGAATGAGGTAAAAGAGAATATCTTAATGCTTAATCAGATGACAACCTCTTATTCCATGCTTATTCAGCTACAAGACGCCCAGATAAACCAAGTGATGTCGTATCTCTACTTACAACATAAAGAGGGGTTCCCTAGTAATACTCTGGCCAACCCCAAAAATGAGGTTTGAGTGTGGGCTTGCATCGTGCCGCGACGTTAAATAAGGAGCTGCTTGGGAGGCAACCCAAAACCCTTTATTGCTTTATTTTTGTTTTAGAAATAATGGTGTGTTGATTATGCAGGTTAAAGTGTGGAAGGTGTTTGAAAAGTGCAGGTTGGCGAGCCAAAAGTCCACTCGGCGCAACGCCGAAAAGATCGGCGAGCCCAACTTGGACCGTCGTTGGATTTAAGACAATTTTAAATTGGAGTCTATAAAACTCGGCGAGCCCAGTAGCAACTTGGCGAATCGCCGGCCTGGTCGGGGATCGCGATCTAGTCCGGCGTTTGGACCCCCACATTAGCTGGAAGTCCTGTAAAACTCAGCGAGGTAAGTGACAACTCGGCGTGTCGCCGAGTGGGTCAGCGAGCATGACTAATGTCGCCGAATGGGAGAGAACTGGATGGTTTTTAAAAGACCAAAGGTTTAAACTTAAAACTCTTTCACTTTCCCTCACTTTTTACCTTCCCAAACACACACCCGCGTAGTATTCTCTATATTTTGTGTTTTTTCTTTGCATTTTAGTTGTTGGATTTGTATTCGGAGTGGATTACATTGCTGCCTAGAATTTCAATATCTATTTAATCGGCATTTAATATTGGTTTTCCAAACTCCGAGTTTATTTTTGAGAATTTGTACTTATTTGCAATAATCTTATCTTGTTGTCGTGTGCTGGGCCTCTCTGATCTTAATTGTTTTGCTTGTTCCTATTTTTAATTTGAAAAGCTTGCCCGTAATATTTAGATTGTTGAATTCTGTATATTTGTGCCTTAAAATTGGTTAAATTTAGTGGGGTTTTGCTTGCATGTTAATGAGTCTAGTCGGGTGAAGTCTAAGTAACCCATTTTTGTGCCAAATGACGTAATTTTCCCTATGATAGAGCGGGTGATGTCATTCTTAAGGGTAAAAGTCATCAAATGACTAAATTTGGCAAAGTCGGGAGAAATATGAGTATCTCGGGGTAATGGGTGTCTTGGGTCTTGCTTTAATTTGATGGGTGCATGATTTAATTTTGTTTTCGGGGGTTGCGGAGTCGAATTTGAGAAGTTGGGTTGAAAGTATGCACGTTGGGTCTTTTGGCGAGTTGGGTCGAGGTCGCTGAACCACTCGACGGTTCACCGATAGTCTCCATCTCGCCTTTAATTTCATGCGAAATGAGTAGTTGGGTTCTGTAACTTTCGGCGAGAAGCTTGAGGTTGCCGAAAGCACTCGGCGACTCGCCAAAAGTTCTTCTTAATCGCCCTTTGTCTGCACCCCTGATCCCTTTTATGCACTGTAACTTTCGGCGAGCTAATCCTGGCTTTCCGAATGCTAACGGTGATTCACCGAAAGGCCTTCCCATCACCGACAGGCTAAAATTTTCTGAGATTTTTGAGCCAATCCTTTCGGTGAGCCCGATCTAGCTCGCCAAAGTGATTCGGCGAGTCAGTTTGCAACTAATTTTCTGTGCTTTTGTTTGAATGTTTTCTAACTTTTCCCTGATGTTTTGCATACATGGCTACACCAAGGTTGCTGGTAGGGACATGCCGCCCCACAAGAGGGCAAAAGGGATTAAAATCAATGAGTATGAAGCTGCATCCAAGGGCAAGGCTACCAAACTTCCCACAACTGATGGGAAAGGCAAGGGAAAATAAAAGGCACGAGAGTCACCGAAGGCCAGCTCCGATAGTGATGGAATATATGCCACTCACCTCACTACCTCTGAGAGTGCGGGTGAGCACCAGGAGCCTCAGACTGTAGCTTCTGATGATGATGAGCTAGTAGCAGCACAACTGGCTGAGCTGCGATCCAAAAGGATGAATGATTCATCTAGGATCAGGATTCCTCAGGCCACCACTACTCCTCCTCCAACTCCAGAACAGGTGGTGGTCCTAGCACCACCAGTACAAGGTACTCCTCCCAAGTCTATTAACAGATTAAAGACTGAGGGGCTGAGAACAGTCATCGAGGAGATGAGGTTGTCAATTGACGGGGTTATTAATAGGTACCCAGAGATTATGAGTTGTCTGAAGGCTCATAATTTCTAGATCTTCACCAAGCCTCGTGGCCCGTATATTCCAAATTGGGTCGGGGAATTCTACGTTGCTTATGGGACCTTGATACCACAGAGAAAGAAGCAGGCAACCGCATTTAAATCAGGTGACTATGTAGTTGTCTGGGAATAGAAGGTTAAGTGTGATAGAGAGACTATCAACGCTGACTTGGATTGTCCTGATGATATTGATGATGAGTGCCAACATCTGATCAGGACAAAGACTTTGGACAAGATGAAGAAGTGGTTGGCCCAGCTAATATCAGACGGTACTCTGAAGTGGCTGGAGATTGGAGCGCAGATTGAAAAGAAGGATCTTAACGTAGTTGCAAGATTCTGGTTTGGCTTCATCAGCAGCACAATCATGCCATCACAGAATGAGTCAATCCTCCACCTAGCCAAGGTAGCCTGTCTGGGTTGCATCATCGAAGGGACAAGGATAAATCTGGGGATCACTATAGCAAAGGAGATAGTCATGAGGGCCAAGTAGCACCAGACCTCACTTCCTTTCCGAGTTGTGCAGACAGGCTCGGGTTCCTAGAGATGTGAAGAAGGATGTGGAAGTGATTCCCACATCCTCCATTGATATCTGGAGGATCGAGGCAGAATACTTAAAGGATCAGGTGGAGAAGAAGAAGGCAGCCCCGGTGGACTCTTCCCCGGTTGTGGACACAGACTCACTACCTGCAGAGGCATCTTTGCCTACTCCGGCCCCTCGGCCTCAGGTACCCCTATTGTTGTTCCTTCTGACACTCCAGATTCTTCTTCTGCTACACTGCCTCCTAGAGCTGCTGATGCCTTCTCTCGAACCCCGCTCACTCAGGCTTCATTACTCCGGATGGGGTAGCTTGCCCATTTTGTTGATCGTCGTGCTTACAGACTCGAGGCCTCCATTCAGTGCATGATTCAGACTACCCTGGCTGATGCTCTAACACCATTGAAAAATACCATTGATGCCCTTATAGTTAGAATAGCGATGTGTGAGCGTGGACAAGGGGCCACCGAGGAGGTAACGGCTCGAAAGGCCGCCATTGTTTCCCTGAGGAGAGATGTGGACCAGCTGAAGTCCACCGACATGTCCATGATCTTCGGGACAGTGGATATTCCGGACATGCCAGTAGAGCCAGATATGCCTCTGGCCACCATCGGAGATGATGTTAGAGTTGCAGAGGCAGCTGAACCTGAGTCTGAGGCAGAGACAGATGAGGAGATGCTTGGGGCTACTAAGGAGGCTTCGTATGAGGGCCTCATTGATACAGAGGAGGCCACAATAGATGCAGTTGTGCAAGCTTCTTTGGCGGATACACCCTTGGCTAAATCTAATGCAGCTATTGTTCCTTCGGAGGTGACTCTGGGCACTGATGCCCAAGTTTAGATTGATGCACCGGGCAATGATGCCCAGACAGATGGAGAGACTGATTAGACAGGATTCTTCTTTACCTCCCTTTATGTCTTACTTTCTGACTGTTGATATTTTTGTTTGCATTTGAGAACAAATATTTTTATTTGTGGTGGGGTGAGGCCCACCTTTTGTGACTTTATTTTTCTGTATATATTGGGTTTTGAGCTTTATATTGTGCTGACACTGCATTTTGTGGATGATTAAGCATGTAGCTCCTTATTTTTAATTGCAAATGATTATTGGACCCTTCCGGAAAAAAAATTGTGCCACCTCTTGATTGTGTCTGAATGTGGCTATTCTCTTGCAAATTTGAGTATCGGTCTTGATCAATACCGATGACTCAAATAGTGCTCATAATCGAACAAAAAAAATGTGCGGTAACGATGAGGCCAAATGAAGTTGCATAGGTAATATGTTAACTCTTTGCATCTCGTTGTGATTAGCCAAGTATCAAATTGAGTCTCTTGTGATGAACATTGCACACTAGAAAAAGTGTGGAGTCTTGTTTGTCATTGGTGTCAATGCCTTGTGTGATGAGCTTACCGTAAACCATACATGATGACACCTAGAATTTGCTCTGTTGACGGTTGACTAAGTGATGCAATCTCTTGACATGATCTTAGGCAATTTTGAAGAGTGTGAAACAATTTGACATTATACGTCTTTTTGTGGCCTACCTTGTGAGTGTGTGATATTTGTTTGAACATCATTTTAGCCTTATCCTTTTATTGGAAGAAACTTGATGAAATTGTGACCTTTCTTGATCCATTACCCATAATCCTCATGATTCGTGGTTTGTGTGAATAGCCAACTTAGGCCAAAAGCCTAAGTTGGGGGTGGTGAAAATAAGGTAAATTAATAAGTGCAAGAAAGTGCCCTTTGAACCATGGTTTGGGAAAAATGGAACCCCTTTATATAAAAAAAAGAGATAAAAAGAAAAAGAAGAAAAGAATGAAAAAGAAAAAGAACAAAAAAGTTGTGGAATAAAGTTGTGAAATTGCAATGAAAATGGGGTATCCGGCATTCCATGGAAGATGAATAATGGGGTGACTTTTGAGCACGAATGAAAATGATGAAGAAAAGTAAAGAAAGAAGTGTTCACACCACAACTCATGAGGATTACATCCATTGAGCCTAAATGATCATACTCATGCACTCAGCCCATTACAAGCATTGAAAAGACCTTTTTGATCTTGAGTGAGCTGAAGCAATTGTTGGCTAAAAAATAAGGGCAAACATATGGGTGAAATCATGTATGGTGTTCATCTTTGTGAGTGTGAGTGTTGCATTTGATTCCGGAGCTTTAAATTTTTGAACTATTGTGTGTGGATATGGAATCATTCTTTGTGTGAGGGCATTTGAGTACCTTTGGTGAGGTTGAACTTGCATTTGAAGCAAGTATTGTGAGCTTCAGATTCTTTGATAATGGTGAGTCACAACTTGAATCTTTGAGTGCATAATTGATCCTTGCATGAGTAAGTTGAGTCTTTTTGTGTGCATTTCATGATTGAGTCTTGCGTAACATTGTTTGAGACATCCTTTTTGAACTGCTGAACTTGAGTTTTACTTGAGGACAAGCAAAAGTTTAAATTGGGGGTGTTGATGAGTCCACATTTTGGACTCATTTAGGGCTTTACTTTAATAGATATAGTATCCTAAAATTCATATTTTGTGGCAATAACTGATGTAAATCCTTGATTTCAGGTATTTGGATTGAGGGACAAACCATGGACACTAATGAGCAAAAAGGAACAAGGCAGCTAAAAGAACGAACGAAAGAAGGCCTGAGGATCGCCTAAACCATTGGGCGAGTCGTCGAACGGCCATTGTCTCGCGTAATGTTCCAGTGTGCCAAGCGCTAAAGAATAAAATCAAGTCGGCGATAGAAAGGAGCAGTCGGAGAGTCATCGAACGGTTCCACGATGCAGTGCCATATCGCTCAAAGTTACAGAACTTGAAGTCGCTGAAGGCCAAAGCAAAAAGGCGATGGAATTGACCAAAGGGCAAATCGCCGAGTGGATCGGCGACCTCGACTTATTGCACCAAATGGTCCTTTGCAGCACATTTTTGGCGACTATAAATACACTATTGAATAGTTTAGTATCTTTTATCTATCTTTTATCTATTTTTTTATCTTTTCAGTTTTAGCTATCAAATTTTTAGTGAAAACTCTAAGTTTGGAGGCAATATTCTCCTTAGCTTTGAAGATTTGAAGATTTCCATTTCTGAGAAATTAGAAGTAGGTGTTGAAGATTCTTCATCTTAGACCTTTGTAAAGACGAAATTAATCATACTCAGTTGATGGAAACACAACTTGGTAACTATTTCTATATTTTTATGATGTCTAGCTAAAACCCCAATTCTTGGGGTGTGATTATGTGATTATGGGTTGATTTAGCTGCTAGGTATTGTTATTTGATAGTGTAAATGTTGTTTAAAAGTGATTTCATTCAGTAATTGTGGCTTAATCTAAAGGGTTGTTGTTGCAAATGCAACTCTACCTTCGTGTTTTTGGCTTGCTCGAGAGAGAAGTTTTAAAACCAAGATTACTGATTTGATGGTCTGTGGGTATTGGGTTGTCATGGGTTCATCTCAAGAGACTGAATCCTTAACCCTTTTCCACACATTCAGCTCGAGAGAGTGAATGGACTAAAGCGGAGGTTGTTCTTAATTGTTGCTTGTTGGTGTTCGAGAGAAACCAATTTGATTCGGGGTAAATTGTTCGAGAGAAAGTTTATCCCCACTAAAGTCTAGCTTAATCATTGATTTACAACTATTTTCTATCAATTGCAATTACCCATTTGTATACCTTAGCCCATAATTCGATCACATCCCAAGAACCCGTCTCCTTACTTGTTAGTTTTGTGTTATTTGTTGTTGTAGTCGATAATTACAATCCAAACCTCCCTGTTATTTGACACTTGTGTCACCCTTAATTTGAACTATGCTTTTATTCGTAAAT
>JAJOOO010007421.1:0-18838 GCA_029582685.1 Solanum piurae
TGCATTCATAAACTGAGGCATGTATAACTGAATACATTATGACTGAAATACTGAATAGCTCAAAATACTAACATGTAGATACTCATACTTGAAAACTCTTTCTTAGAAAACAATTCAAAAGCATATTATTCTATGATCATTAATGACTTGGGAAGTCATACTGCATAAACATTGATGGTTTATCTACATACCATACTATTCATACATTGATGGCCTACTTGATTGTCATACTAATCATGTTTTAGAAGCTCTTTCTCAAACCTCGTCTTAACTTTCTCAAAAACTCAGTTTAAAACTCAAGTGTTGTAAAAAAAAAAGCTTCTCAAGATTTATAACTCAAAATAGGATTTATGCTGAAATATACTGATAATGTGGCGTTCAAAACTGGAGCATGTATATCTGAATAACTGAAATATCTGACCTAGCATGTGTCATTCAAGAACTAAAGAAATACATAGCTAGGGTTCTAAAATTCATGCAATAAACTGAGTACAAACATGATAATCTGATTTGGAACATTTTAAATAACTAATTCATGATGATCTGTTGAAATTCTAGAAATCCTTGGTCTGTTCATAATCATGGAATCAAGAAACTGACTCAAAACTAGGGACCTAATGGGCGAAAGGAACCCACTTGTGAAATCCCACATACCTGGTGACGAATTCCACGAAGAAAACTTTCAATTTCGAGGATGAAACGGATGGAAACTTGTTGCGTTCTTGAACTAGGGTTCTTGACCTCTTTCTCCTCTAAGCGTTCTAATTTTTTTAAGTTTAATTAATGATATGATTTTGGTAAGTTCTAGTTATGTTTTTAAGCTTAAACAGAGTAAAACCTCATGATTTAGGGTCTAAATGACGTATCTTAGGGGTTAAACAAAATAGGAAAAGACCAAAAGACCCCTGACTTAACTTCTGTCATAGTGATCGACGGATTGGACTGACGGGCCGTCATTCAATCGACGGTCCGTAGATTGGGTCCGTAAGTCAAGCTTGCTCGACATGCCTTCACCAAAACGAGCATAACTTTTTACTCGGAGGTCGGATTTTAGCAAACTCAGCGGCGTTGGAAATAGGATTCAAGTATCTATCATATCATAGGTAATGGGACACATAAATCATTTTTTTCTAAGAGCTATGACCATCTGAAGTTGACACAATCAACAATTTCCCCCCAATTGGTTGTTGTCCTTCACCAACGATCATACCTATGGACCGTGGATCGAATGATGGTCTGTGCTTCTCGGCCGTCGTTCACGACTGAAGGATTAAATCGGAAGTGTGAAACTGAAAGTTGGCTGGCCCATTGACAGAGATGACTAACGGGTCGTCAGTCGACTGACGGTCCGTAAGTGGCTTCCGTCAGTGGCATATGCAACTTCTGAAAATCTAGAATTTTTTTCCTTTCTCGAATCTGGGGTGTTACAGAGACATCCTTTTTGAACTGCTGAACTTGAGTTTTATTTGAGGACAAGCAAAAGTTTAAGTTGGGGGTGTTGATGGGTCCGAGATTTGAACTCATTTAAGTCTTTGTTTATATAGAATTAGGGTCCTCAAATGCCTAATTTGTGCCAATAACTGATGTAAAACCCGTGACTTTCAGGTTTATGGATTGAGGAACAAAGCAAGGACACTAACAAGCAAAAAGGAACAAAAGTGGATGAAAGGATGAAGAAAGGCATACTGGTGATCACCAAGTTCACTTGGCAAATCGCCGATTGGCTATTTGACCGCCTAAAGTTCCAGTGTGACAATCCCTGAGGGAAAAAATCAAGTCGGCGATGGAAATAAGCAGTCGGCGGATCGTCGAGTAATTTCTCGATGCAGTGTTCGATTGCCTAAAGTTACAGACCTTGAGGATGCTTAATACCAAGGCAGAAGGGCGATGGAAGTGATCAAAGGGCGGCTCGCCGAGTGGTTCGGGGAGCCTGACTTACTTCACCGAGTGACTCTTTGCAACACATTTTTGGCGACTATAAATACATTTTTGAACATTTAATTTAGTATCTTAGCTCATATATTTTTAATCTATTTTTGAGTTTTGAACTGTGAGACAGTTTTCTCTAGTTTTTCCTTAGTTTTGAACGATTGAAGTTTTTCACTTTTGATAAATTTGAAGTGGGTCTTTGAGATTCTTTGAATTGGAGAATTGTAAGGACAAATCTACTCTTACCCAGTTGATGGATAATCAATTTGGTAACGGCTTTTACCTTTTTATGATGTCTAGCTAAAACTCCAATTCTTGGGGTGTGATTATGTGATTATGGACTGATTTAGTTTATGGGTATTGCTAATTGTTAGTTCGAATGCTATTTAGAAGTGAGTTCCATCATTAATTGTGGTTTAATTCAAGAATTGTAGTTGCAAATGCAGTTCTAATTTTGTGTTCTTGGCTTGCGAGAGAGAGAGGTTTTAGAACCAAAATTATTGGTTGATGGTCAGTTGGTATTGGGTTGACCTGGGTTAAGCTCGAGAGAGTGAATCCTAAATAAAATTTCACATATTCAGCTCGAGAGAGTAAATGGACTAAGGTGTGGGCTGGTATTATTTTGCATGCTTGTTGATGTTCGAGAGAAATCAACTTGATTCGGGGTAAATTATTCGAGAGAAAGTTTACCTCCACTATAGCCTAGCTTACTCACTAATATCTAGCTATTTTCTAATAGTTGCAATTACCCATTTGTCTATTTTATCCTATAATTGAATCACATCCCAAGAACCCGTCTCATTATTGTTATTTCGTATTGTTTGCCACTGTTTGTAGTTGATAATCAAAACCAAAACCCCCTCATTTGACATTCATGTCACCCCCTAATTTGAATGATGTTTTTATTCGATAATTTTTATTCCTATGACTGATTTGAGCATGTTCATACTTCCCAATTGACTCTTAAACACGTACAGCTCCCTATGGGATTCGACCCCAACTCATTTAGTTGGGTTGTATACTGATTTACGATCCCTGACCCAAACCTCCCGATTTCTGATTCTCATCTTTCACTTGTTGACAATTCGGACATTAGCCATAAATTCTGCAATATCATTCTTCATCTCATTCCACCAATAGACTTCCCACAAATCACAGTACATCTTGGTGTCTCTTGGGTGAATAGAATAATGAATCTGTGAGCTTCTATAAGAATCTGATCTCTCAACTAATCAACATTCAGAACAGATAACCCACCTTGATATTAAAGGACTCCATCTCCCCCTTGGGAGAAAGCCTCAACGGATTTTTCAAAGACTGACTTCTTCAAGTCAACTAATATCAGATCAAGAACTTACTTAGCCTTTACATCAGATACAAAAAACGATTTGGAACTGTTTCTAACAATTACACAACACTTATTAGAACTAACTAGGCAAACACCCAATCGTGCAAACCTATGAACATCCTGAACGAGTTCCTTTTTATCATCCTAAACATGAGTAATACTTCCCATTGATAACTGACAAAGAGCATCTACCACTACATTCACCTTACCGGAATAATATGATACTCATGTCGTAATCCTTCAATAACTCAAGCCATCTCCTTTGGCAAAGATTCAAATCCTATTGAGTGAAAACATACTTTAAGCTCTTGTGGTCGGTAAACACATCTACATAAAAACCATACATATAATACTTCAAATCTTTAAAGAAAACACCACCGCCGCTAACTCCAGGTCATGAGTCGAATAAATCATGCACCTTCAATTGCCTTGAAGCATAAGAAATGAATTCCCCATGTTACATTAAGACACAATCAAGACCAATTCATGAAGCATCACAATAAACCACAAAACCATCGGATACTTCCAGTAATGTCAATATAGGGGTTGAGCTGATTCTATCCTTCAATTCTCATAAACTCTTCTCACAAGCTTGCGACCATAGAAACTTTACCTTCTTTTGAGTCAATTTAGTCAATAGTGAAGAGATAGAGGAAAATCCTTCCACAAACCTTCCATAGTAACCGACCAAACCAAAGAAACTCTATATATCTTAAGCGGTCAAAGGTCTAGGAAAATTCTTAACCGCCTTGGTTTTCTTAGGATCAACTTGAATACCTTCACCGGAGATAATATGGCCAAGGAAAACAATAGACTTCACCAAAATCCCACATTTGCTAAACTTAGCATACAATTCACGATCCTTAAGAATTTACGACACACCCCTGAAATGTTTAACTTGTTCATCCTCACTCTTTGAGTCATTCAAGATATCATCGATAAACACAATAACAAATATGTCAAATATTTCTAGAAGGCCCTATTAGTCAAATCCATGAATGCCACCGAGGCATTAGTTAAACACAAAGACATCACCAGAGTTCATAATGGCCATATCAAGTTCGAAAAGTCATCTTCTGAATGTCATTCTCCTTCATCCTCAATTGGTGATCACCTGACCAAAGGTCAATCATAGAGAAGTAACGTGCTCCTTGGATTTGGGAAAACAAGTCAGCAATCCTTAGGATAAGATACTTATTCTTTATGATAACCTTATTCCATTGTCGATAGTCAATGCACATTCAAAGATAACCTTCCTTCACCCCATGGTGAGATACTCGATCTAACGTAATCTTTATCTAAGAAATACTTCAATTGATCCTTTAACTTTTAATTTTTGTGGCCCATACGGTAGTGAGGAATAGAAATAAGTTGTGTATATGAGAGATGGTCAATACTGAGGTCTATTTCCCTTTCAGGAGGAATACCGGGAAGATCATTAGGAAACTCTTCAAGAAACTCATTTACAATCGGGACTAGCTCAAGAGTAGGGGTTTTTGGAATTTATATCCCTAATCCTAACAAGATTATAAATGCAATCCTTAGAAATCATTTTTTCTTAAATTTTAAGCAAGATATGAATTGATCCTTAATAACATAATTTCCCCCTTCCCATGACATGATAGGTTCGTTCGAAACCTTGAATGACCAATTGGTACCTACAATCCATGGAAGCATAACAAGCATCAAGCGAATCAATCTCCAGAATAACATCAAAATCTAACATATCAAGCACTACAAGATCAACATGAGTGACTCTATGAGAAATTGAAATAGGGAAATTTCTATTAATTTTCTTAGCAACAATAGAATCACCGATGGGAGTAGAGATATGAAAAAGGATTAAAAAAGATTTCAGGACCAACATCAAATCTCATGGCCATATAACGAGTAACAAGTGACAACATACCACCCAAATCAAGTAAAGCATAAACATCAAGGTGAAAGACTTTCAATATACCGGTCACCACATCCTGAGAACTCTCGTGATCCTATCGAGTCTGAAGAGCATAGAATGTATTTTGCTTGGAGAACCCAAACCAGAACCCCTAGGTTGAGCATGCCTTCTATCTTTTCCTTAGTAGCAAGCATCGGATAATCTCTCATCATATGACCTTTCTTTCAACAATAAAGCCACTATTTGTGATGACCAAATATTTGCAATCACGTTTCTTACCAAACCCTGTGCAAGCGGGAATAGAAGATCCATTACCATTTCCCTTTGAGGCTTAGGGTTAGATATTATATTCTTGTTGAACTTAGAAGTCAGAACAGGTGAAACTCCTTCATCAAAAACTTTTTCCAAAATTGAAGACGCGCATGTCCACCGGACTTGGAATGAGAAAAGTCACCATCACTAGTCATATCCCTCTTTGACGCCCTTTCCCTTTCCTTGAGTTTTTCCTCTTCAATTTGTTAGGCATGTATCATCAAACAGGAGATATCCATCTTCTTGATCAACATGGTGGTACGACACTCTTAAACAACAAAGTCGGAAACACCCGACACTAACTTACTCATTCTTGCCCTAGAATCAGCAAAAATAGTCGGAGCATACTTAGCCAATTGAGTGAACTTCAAAGCATACTCTTTCACACTCATATTCCCAAGCACTTTAGCTTTTCTTATCTCAAGAGGAAATAAATGATCAAGAAAATCTCCCTAAAAATTGTCCTAATCAAGAGGACCCACAGAAACCGCCCTCTCACCTTTCCACTGTTCAAACCAAACTTGAGCAACACCCTTACGTTGATAAGCGGCCAATTCCACCTTCTTAATTGTAGACAATCCCATGATTCCCACTATATTATAAACCTCATAAATAAACTCTTGAGGATCACCATCAACTTTCAACCCAAGAAACTCGGGAGGATTCATTCTAGTGAAGTCTCTTATCCTTGTTTCCACCGTACCCATATTTGGGTTCACGGGACCAATGGTGTTTCTATAATGTTTGGACATCATATCTTGAGCCAACACTTGGAAAGCATCTCAGAATTCGGAATGAGTCACTTGCTTGACCAAAGGGTCGATCGGAACTTGAGGAACCTCGAACTCCCAATTATTGTTGCCCACATTCCTTCTCATGTAAGCTCTTCTAGTTGCCATATCTTGAAAAGCATCAAACACGATTCCGGAGAATGGTCTTTATAGAGATCAACTCTATGGCACAACTTTGGAGTAATGAAAGAAGTGAAGTTTCTTAAATGCCTTGTTGCCTCTTATTTATAAATGTGTCGCACTTCACACTCATGAACAAGACTCTTTTAAAAGCGGCTTGTTAGATATCCTAGGACCTTTTATAAAACATTGTGCTCCGAATACCAAGTTTGTCACGACCCAAGGTAAATCCTAGAAGTGACATATCGTATAAGACCTCGAGAGGCCCTACAAAAGCTACTTGACATACATATACAAAATAAAATAGAAAATTTTATATGAATAGAAGAGGTTGACATAAAAGCAGAAGTCTATCATAGTCTTGACAAGTCATTCTAGTATATCAAAAGAAGTTCTTGGTATGAAACTTGTACACCACGTACATTGTCTGAAAACTAAAACATAAGAAAGTGAAATAAAGGCAACATGATCCTCAGAACATGAGTACTCACCAACTCCATGAACTTCAAACGATCACCAGCTAGAGACAAGCGGGAGGGGAGAAAGCGTCACACCCTACATAATTTAAATAATATAGGCATAAGTATGTATTAGTACATGTAATGTACTAAGTATGAGGGATATGCATTAAAACATGAAACATGATCATAAACGGACCAAAAACATGATGTGCATGACCAAGCTAATCATAGTAAACTTTTTAAAGAGAAATCATAAATCATGAACATGGTCAATGCATCTTAAAACCATATTGAAAGCTTCATAAAACCTTTAAGAACAACTTAGTTCATTTTGTGGGACATTCAACATTAACCGACATAGACCACGTGAGCTATAAATTGTAATCCAGTGTCTTACTCCCACACCAAAAGAGATGTCCTTACTTTCCAAGGAAAATAGCTTAACCTCTAGCTTAGGTGGATCCACTAGCTATGCCACTTAAGATAAAATCCTATGGTGGAACATAGTTATGGGACTTATGGATTGCTACTAAAGGTCCACAGACACTAAATGGAACCTTCATCCCAAAAGCCCAATCAGCCCTTAGTAAAAATCCCAACAAAATAGTCATAAACATAAACATATCATCGTACATGGAAAAACACAATAAAGTTACTAGTCCAAGATTAAAACATCATAGAGTATCTTCTTAAACTGTGTGTGAGAAAACCTTTCACCAATCATAATCTCTTAATGTGCAATTCATGCATATGTGAGAAAACCATTCACAATTTCATTGATTCTCATCTTAAAGCAACCTAGATCATAATTGTTTTTATAAACATGCATGTTTTCATAAAAACATTATTCATTGATTCATATCTTCTACATAAATTCATATCTTTAAGGGTTCATAATTAAAATCATGAATAATACATAGGTTCATATGAAATAAATTGGAAAGCATGTATCTGAGTCAAAACCGTCATAATATGATCAAAATCAACACAATTAGAACCCATAAAGAATTGAATGAAAACCTAATTAATTTGACTAAATTGAATTTGAGAATTTGAAAAATATTTGGTACTCATTGGGTGAATGAAAACCATTGATTAAAC
This sequence comes from Solanum piurae, assembly GCA_029582685.1. Classification (NCBI taxonomy): domain Eukaryota; kingdom Viridiplantae; phylum Streptophyta; class Magnoliopsida; order Solanales; family Solanaceae; genus Solanum; species Solanum piurae. The sequence goes on from JAJOOO010007421.1 coordinate 7,960, forward strand.
TCTACGTACCTAGCTATTCAAATCCAAAAAGCAATGGTGAAAAGGAGAATTGATTTGAAAACCCTAGCTTCTTCTTCTTTGATCTTGAGAGATAATTTGGAGAGGATGAATGTGGATGGGAACTGGAGTTTTGAGTTAATGAGAGAGTTGGGGTAATTCTTGGGGATTAGAAGGGTAGTTATAGGACTTAGATATAGGGGTAAAATAACATAGTATAGGCCTTTTATGCATAGGAAAAGACCCAAATATCCTTTAAAATAATTATCAGATTGTTCATATGGTCCATAGGACTTCCTATGGTCCGTACTGGTCAACTTTACAACCAACTTCAGAAACCCAAAATTCACCTTATTTTCCACGAAGCCTTTCTACGGTCCGTCAAAATTCCTCTGGTCTGTAGACCCCATCCGTAGAATGAAAGTTCAAGTCCAAAATTCTACTATGTCTATGACCTTTATATGTCCCGTAGAACTAACTACAATCCGTCATCTTTACTCGTGTATTGAGGTCATAAATAAAATCTATGGATAATTCTTTCAAGTAAGTCTTACGACCTGTCAAACTTTCTACGACTCGTCATGTCAAGTCCTAGATCCAACATTAGAAAATTGAAATTCTAAAAACTCATCTCCAAGTCTAAGAATCCCTTCCTACGGCCAGTAGGACTCCCCATGGTCTATATGTAGGGTTTATAGAACATGTTTATGTGGAAAAAAATTCCCTTCTCTTTCAACTTTCCAATTTCCGAGCTTTTACACCCATACACCATGTAAAAGTCTTAAAATGAAAGACATAAAAAAAAAGTAAAGGAACATCAGTGGCGTTGTCCTTGGAGCATGAGGATTCACCAATCCAATAAGTTAATAGAGCAATCCATGCTATCGATGAGCAGTAGGAGAAGTGTCATACCCTATATTATGAAACAATATAGGCATAAGTGTGCATTAGTAAATGAAATGTATTAAGTATTGGGAAAAACATAAAATCATAGGTATTATCATATGGGAAATTTAAACATGATATGCATGAAAAAGTTAAAACATAGTAAAAGCCTTTTTAATGAATTGATGAATCGTAAAAAAGGTCAATGCATACTTAAAAATCATTTGAGAAGCTTTCGTAAAACCTTTGAAGGTAATATAGTAAATTTTGTGGGATATTTACCGTTAATCGACAATAAGACCATGTGATGGATCCGTAGTTACAGTAGCATCTTATACCCCCGACAAGGTATAGGATGGCACTTCCAATGTGGGTGAAACATTGTATCATTGCTAGGTTGATAGTAAGGTTGTCGGTTAGAGAAACTCCCCAAAGAGTAAAGTTTTTTATTTTTATATTGTTTTTATTTCTTATCTTATTTTAAAGTACATAGGGTGTTCACTACTTTTTCATATATTGTTTACTTGATATGTTTTCCACCAAAAGTTCAGTTATTGTTTTATTCAGTCACATTACATACTCGTAAATTCCATGTAAAGATGTCATTTGACCTACATTATTTTATGATGCAAATACATGTGCTAATGAACATAAATAGGCATTGTTGAGATCACCCGATCACTCATCAACTTTTGGTGAGGCCTCCTAGCTTTAGGAGGACTCCAGTCTTTAGTTTACTTTTAGTAGTTGTTTAGGGTTGTCGTAGGACTTGTCATGATGCCTATCTTAAAGCAGTAGACGCTTCATAGACAGATAGTATTGAGAATCTTTCAGTATTGCCACTCAAATGTTTTGTTAAGACTATTACTGCGCTCATTCACTATTTCAAGAAAATTTAATTAAGAACTTGACTGAATTATTTATTTCAATGTTAAAGTATATATCTTGTTAAGTCAGTCTTCCGCTAAGTAGTCAGCTAGGCCAAGGGTTTGCCTGGGACCAATAATGGTTATCAAGTTTTGGCAACGTCTAGGGTGTAGGCTCGAGGTGTTACATTGATTCTTGTGAGTTCACAATGGACATTAAGTCTTGTCTATCTATCATATGGCTCGAATCATCCCTTCCACTCACGAAACTGAGGTAACGTCAGAAAGGGTTGTAATTGTTGTTGCTAGTATGGATAGTATAGAGGTAGATTTTGGGAGATTGATTGTGGACCGGATTGATGAGTTTGCTCAGGGGAAAGACAAAAGTATCATATTATCATCTCTAATCACTATGTTGTGCTATGATGTTGTGGAGGTAAAATGTCCTACGGATGAGGAGAAGAAACTAGGAAAGGAGATTAATCCCTTGAAAAAGGGGATACAGGAAGACATGAGAAAAAATAGAAAGATTAATGTGGCGGACCCTTAGTTTGGCCAGTTCACTCAGACAACATCTGCATGTAGTGCTTCCACTTCTACAGGGTCTCTTCATTATGGACCAGCAACCATGAGGCACCTCTCTTCCGAGATTCATGAGGCTAGAAATGATGGCGAGCATTCCTTCTGCCTCATCTGGAGCCCCCACTTCAGTATGTGTTCCTCCACTTAGAATTTCTTTTTTAGTTGTTGCACAAAAGGCGATGTGAGACCGGGTTGAGAATTTGAGTCGGAGGTAGGGCATGATCAAGTAGAGGCAGAGTACATTCTGAGAGTTGTCCCCTTTGTTCCGTGTTGAAATAGAACCTTAACTTATTACTTATTATTAGATTTTAGATTCAAGTTTCTTAGCAAGATGATGGGAAAGCTTAGAAGCTTATGTGGTACCAGTGCTTTGAATGGGGAGGATCTCATGTTTCCTAGCGGCTCGAGTTCACAGTGATGCAGTTTAAGAGGTCCCTCGTATTCTCTTTTAATATTTGGACGGTGAGGAAACAGTATTATTTTCAGTTGGGGATGCCTCCCTTGTAGTTATTTTGTTGATTGTTCTGCGTATTGTGATTGTGCCCTTGTTGGGTGTACGTTTCTTTCTTTGTTATGGATTGGTGTGCCCTTATCGGGCTTTGATATTGTGGATTTTTATTTTGATATTGTGTTGATTGGTATATTTAAGTTTTAATTTTTGGTTTGTAGCTTCTTTGTTTTTGTTTTGATAATAAGATATAGATTGACGATGCCCGATAATGGATAGAGTTACAACTTTCTTAAGGGTAAATTGTCGATTGCTTTTGAGCGTTTGTTTGGTGTTGATTGTGGCAAAGTTTGAGTAGTTGTTCCCAAATAGATACATGAGGTTGCCTGGATTTGTTGACGTCTTTCTTAAGGGCAAAATTGTTGTCTTTTTGGGAAGGTTTTGACTTGGTTGGTACCAAGAACATAGTCATGCATGTGAATAATGTTGAGCATACCCCTCCATTTTTAAAAGATTGAGCATGTTATGAATCATTTTGTGATAACTCTTACAAATCGTTTTGTAACTTTTGATTTTTTTAGAGGTTAAAATGTTCAATACCACTTGTAATTTAAAAAAGGAAGTAATATTTTGAACCATCTTGATTGATTTGCATGCCATGTGTGGTGAGTTGTTGAATAATCCCTTCTCTTCAGTTATGTCACCTACAACTTGCCTATTTAGTCTTGATACATTTGTCTTGGTTGAGTTTGGTTGGAGAAATGATCTTCAGCTTTCTTTGATGATCTTGAAGTCCACTTGGCCTAAAATCCCACATTTTGCACTAAAAATATCCTTATTTGTCCCCTTTGAGCCTAATCCATTTTAGTGGCAACCATATTACAAGCATTAACCTTTTTTGAAAAAGTAACCCTCTTTTGAACCCTTCCCTCATTGAACTTGAAGTTTTAAGAGGGATGCTTACCACATGAAGGTTTGATAAAAAAAAGAAATTGAAAAATGGAGAAGTCTTAAAAATGAAAAAAATACTTTAAAAAGAAAGAAAGAAAGTGAATAAATGAGACTTGAATCTCCAAAACTTGAAAATGATTGCATGTGGGGCATCTTGAGTGTAAATAAGAAATGAAAAATAAAAAATAGTGTGGAATCTGCATGGGTTTGAAAAGTGAAAAAAAAAGTGGAAAAAGTTGGAAATGATGAGTTGTTGTGTAGAGTTCAAGGAAGATGTAGTCACTTATACCTAAATGATATCCTACTCTTACCTAAGCCTACGATACAAGCTTAACAAAGTCTTTTGAGATTTTCATCCAAATGGAGTTGAGTCAATGTTGATTGAAAATATTGCCAAGCCTATGGTGTGGCATTTGTGTGCAAGAAATGATTCTTTGTGAGTGTGAGTGTTTCAATTTTATCCCTCGTCTTGTATATATATGTGTGTGGTTTTGGGACACTTCTTTCTTGTGAGGGAATGTAAGTTGAAAGAGTGGTGATTTTAAAAGTTCCTAATTAAGTCAAGTGAGCATGTGAAAGAACTAATAAGTTGAGTATCACTTCTTGAGTTTTGAGTTGTTGTCACTTAATGATTGTTGGTTCTTGCAAATGTGCCATGAGGAAGAGGGGATCAAGTTTGTGTAAAGTTTGCATGTGGACTTTTTGTTAGTACCAATCGAATTCATTTCCTTTGTGCTTGAATGGAAAAGATGAAATTGATTTGTGGTGTGTGTTGAAATGAGAGCCTCTTGTGTTTTGGATTATTTTTTTTACTTAAGGGCAAGCAAAGTTTTTAAGTTGGGGGTGTTGATGAGTGGTGGATTTCGACTCATTTTAGGCTCTTTTCTTATTAGTTTTAGTTTGTTGTAAGTTAAAATTGGTGCTTTTAATATGGTTTTCTTCACATTTGTAGGAAAATAAAGTGGAGAGTTCATTTAGGACATATTTGAAAAACCAAGTGAACTTGAGGCAAAAAGAGGTCAAGAGCTGAAAATGCATTTTCTGGCAGTGAAAGTACCCTTCACGAACGCGGAGTCTTGGTCAACAAGGGACCGCAAACACGACTGAAGGACTGTTAATGTAGAGTCCTTGTCAACGAAGGACCGCGAACGCGCCAAGAGAACCGCGGACATGCCAGTCCTGTCAACTCAAGTCCACTAATGCGATCCACTCTCCATGAATGCAGTGAGTCACGCTTAGGGGTCGTTTGGTACAAAGATTAATAACGCAGGGATTAGTAATACGGGAATTAATAATGCAGGGATTAGTAGTGCAGGGATTAGTAATGCAGGGATTAGTAATGCAGGGATTAGTAATGCAGGGATTAGTAGTGCATGGATTAGTAATGCAGGGTTTATTTTTATCAAGTGTCTGGTTCATTGTTTCTCACCTCATCTTGTGTTTGGATTAAAACTATATAAAAAGCTTATTTCCAATTATACCCTTGAATTATTATGTAATTGGGTCAAGGTAGATAATTGCCGGACAATATTATTTTTTTATGGCCTTCTAACTAGCTATGAGAAGAGCAATTTTGTTGTCCTATTTGCTACTTTTTCACTTGAATTATTTGAGGATAAATAATTGTCATCTTAATAAATTCATCACTCACAAAATGTCATTTTTCAATTTAAAAAAGATAAATCATCTACTTTTAAAATCGAAAAAATGGTCAACAATGGTAAAATTGAATAAACCATCTACATTTACACATAAAAATTGCAAGTTGTAGTTTTAATATGTATGTACTTTTTTAAAATTGTTCAAAATACAAATAATTAGAAAACGTCATATACAATATATATATATAAATTCAATTCAATTAAGATCACAAACGTCATATACAAATGAATAACTCACATTTCAAATTTGTATTGATTTGTATTGGATTTATTTAGTAACAAACAACTCTCGCTAAATAATTTTTAAGCTAATTTATTTAAATATATTTACTAGTTAAAATATAAATCATAAAATCAAGAAAATAAATAAAATAATTAAATGATTTGAGGGATATTTTTATCTTTACATAGACTTATCCCATGGTATTATATTCTATGTATTACTAATACCTCTAAATGGAAGGTATTAATAATACATCCTATAAAACCATGTAGGAGGTATAACTAATCCATGGATTAGTTATACATAGGTCCAAATTCCTACCAAACATAGTACTAAATAATACCTTACATAATACATGAACTATTTCTTCTAGTACGGCCTACCAAACGACCCCTTAAGGCACCTGAGCAGAATGGAAATTTAACCAAATTAATCCCAAAAACCCTTTTTACACTCATCAACAGTCATTGTTCATTTTTATCAAAAGAGAATCAGATTTTTAGAAGAGAGTTCATCTTTTAGCTTAGACTAGGAAAGAACCCTAATTTGTAGTGTTCATAATTTTTGGTCGAGACTTTGTAGGCAAGTTGTCTCACAATTTACATTTGGGTTTGAATATTGTCTGGTGAATAGTAAAATCTCTTTTCCCTTCTACATTTCCTTGCTTTAAATTGCTGGTTGTAATTGTGTATTTGAAATTGGGGATTTTGTAATAGAAATAACAAAGTTATTTGGGTATTTGATTTACCATTATATTTATTTTGTGATTCCTTTATTCCATGCTTGATTTCCTAAAATGGGTTTGATCTAGTTTTCATGTATGAATTTACGATTTGAGAGTGCATGCTCAGATCTAGCTTCCAATCTTTGTGGGTTGTTTGAAAGATAATTCGTCAAGTGGAGAATTAGATTAATAATCAAATTTGGCTTTGAATCCTAAATTTAAGATCGAAAGGAGATAATTTAGATCTACTATGTTGAATGCTAAACTTTATAGAAATAGGGGTTTAGATTAAGGTCTTGGATTGCTTGGTTGTTGAACACGATTGAGAACAAAAGGAGATTTTTTGATAAAAAAAATTTGAGACTGAAAGGAGATTAATTTTGATAGATTATTATCTTGTCTATCTATGATTGAATTAGCATGTGTTGAATTGCAATGGATCATTTCAGTGTGGATTGAATTCTGAATTTTCCAATTTTCATATATCCTTTGATTTGTCTTTGCCCAAAACCATTGTATGGTTACAAAAATCGCTCTTAATTTGATAACATTATCTTTTTTATGTTTAGGTTCAAACTTGTAACAATTCATTATTTTTCTTTTCAATTGACGATAAATTGTTCCTTGTGGGATTCGACCCCGACTCTTAGTTGAGTATTTTTATTGATGACGACCGCTTACTCTTTAAACCATTTTTAGGGTAATTTGAGAGTTACACCGGCCTTTAGTGTCTACCAAACTAAGGGCTAAGATAATCTTTCCTTGAATCATGTGGTATATGTAGACAAGCGTAGAATATTTGTTTTTGTAGACCACATTGTATAGGATCACTTATCCCACTAGTATAAAACTCATTGGGCTTTCTCTTTCTTTCGGTCATCAAACTTTAGTTTTTTTTATATTTTTTGTTGCTTTGTTTGGTTTTCTCTTCCATAGCTAGTTTTCTTGATGTGAGTGAGATACCTTTTCTTTTCTTCTTTCTCATTTTATTAAGCCTAAACTGAACTTCTTGTCCAACTTATTTTCTAATTATTCCAATTTCATTTCTCACATTGCATTTGAAGCGTGATATTTTAGCATTGGAGATTTTAACAAATGGGGGACTGCATTTGAAATACTTGGAAAAGGTAAGGTTTTCGATTTGAATTATATATATCAACATTTGAATTTATTTATTTTAAATATTGTAAGGCTATTCTTATATTGTCTCTCGTGTTCTAGCTCTATGAAAAATTGAAAGTAAAAATTTCTTGCTTTATGTCTTTTTTTCAATCTCTACCTTGTGCTTTGATATTTGTTCGTTCTTTTTTTTTTCATTGTGGTATAAGATTAAAGTTTTCCATTTTAAGGTATTATTGTGATTCATGCCATACATACTTAATTCAGAGTCAATTGCTCGAACCAAAAGTTGTTTTACTAATATTTTTTGTGCCCGTCTTTTTATTCACCCAATTCGCAAGGGTAACTCAAAAACATTAGTAAAGTAAAGTCAAAATTAAATGAAGACTTTTTTGAAACAATCTATTCTTCTAGCCCTATTAGATGCAAAAAATTTAATAACTTTTTTATATTAGATTTTATTGAATACTTCTTTTTCAATTAATTTTATATCCAATTCATTTAATTTTCTTGAAATATATTAATCCAAGTATGTCAAACTAGAGTCTATATATTTCGAGAACTAAAAGAGTGGTTGGTTGAAGGGAAAGGGAAGCCAGAAAATCCAAGGAATCGACGTCCGCCCTTGGTCTAGTAATTATTTTCTCTTATATGAAAAGCTTACTTTTTCTATAGCTAGTACTTAATTTTTCTTTTTTTAAAAAAAAATTATACACTATTATAGCTAAAAAAAATGAGCTATCTAAAGCCGAAGTTCTTGGATGCTTACAAATTACTTAAGTCTAAGCTTCTTAATGATGTTGATGCTCTCGCTGATGGAGATACTTCCTTGAAGATAAAAAAAGAAGCATGCTCATCAATCTTTTACGGACACTTCAAAAGAAGAGTTATTCTACAATAAGAAACAAGTCGTGCAGTGTGTCAGTTATACACGAATTTCAATATCTGAAGTGCGAAATATTTTCGAGAGTAACACACCCAATTTTCAGTCTTACTCTTTTGTAATATGTTCTCACCAATTTTATCCAAGTTGCTTCATGTTTAATGTGTCTTATGCAGAATGTAATTAGTGCTTCTGAATTTTAGCAGCATGCTGCTTGCAAGACCAATCACCCTACCAATCATATGGATAGTTACTTTTGGACATTACTATAGTATTCTAACGAACTCATTTCTTTATCAGTCGCGGGTCGATAAATTTGGTGATCTAAAGTAAAATTGAAATGAGAGGCCTTAAATATTAATTTGAAACATTTCTGGCATTAATGAAGTACTCTAAATCGCCAACTTCTGTTTAATACACTGATGGTTATAGTTTTAATCAATTGTTAAGGGTACTTCATACAAATCACAAATAACAAAGGTGATAACTACCTATTCAAGAAACATCTACTCTTTGAGTTTAAATGTTTAATTATTAGTATACACCCAAGACTTAGGATAGATATTGTTCTTTTCAGAACTTTAATCAATTCATGATTAAGAATGATATTGTCACTATATTATATTTAGCCTCTAAATAATAACTGAAAATCCAACCAAAAAAGAGTCCACCCAAACAAACCCCCGAGTGTCTCTCTCTTTCTACAAATGCATATTCAAATATATTTGAATATTTCTCCAGCCTCATTCATTAGTTCCCATCAATTAAGTCTACAATGAGAAAGTTGCCCAAAAGAAGACGATAAAAAAATAGTTTGAGCCTTAGGAAAACCTAATCGAATTATTCAATAAAGAAAACTGATACTAAAAGAGATTTAATACAATTATCTTATCTTATATCTTATCATATATATATATATATATATAAAGAGAATCCTAGGCCCATCTATGTGGCGCCCTTAGAATTAAAAAAATTACTTTTATGTTTTTCTTTGTACTTTTACGGGGTTTTTTTACCCCTATTTTATTTTTATCTTCAAACCCACTTCTTCAACTGTTGTGTCCCTTCATACTGTTGTATCCCTTTAAAATATAAACAAATCATACTAGTTGTTGTATCTTCTTCTTTGTGATAAATTTCATCCCCAATTTCTGTGAAACTTCGTCAATTCCTTCGAAGTCTACTTTGGATTTTCACAAAATAAATAATGAAACAAAACTATAATTTCTTTGTAGTTTCTTCCTTCATTCAACATGTCAAAATAAAAACTATTTCAACTTCTTAATTCTTAAAAAACTTATCACAACCATGACTTTTTTTTTTGATTCGTACCTACTTCTTTTTGTGGGCTTTTCTCTTATGTCATCACTTTGTCCAACCTCTTAAGTTAATGTTTTATTAAATGATATGTAAGATTTCATCTTTTATGAATGTGTATTGTATTACTTTAGTATTTTTTGTTATGAGAACTCTTAAGCATTCTTGATGGAATCAGAATTGTGGAAGAGACAACAAAGATAATAAATTTTGTCGCGACTTGATAAGGTACTTGTACCTATTAATGAATTTTATTAGGAGTTGAAATGTTGTTGTTGATATATATATATATAAGCTCCTAACCTCAAAGTTGAATTTCCATTTTTTCCTTCGCTTAAATGATTTTTTTATTTTTTAAAATATAAAAAAGATAAAAATTATATTCTAATAAATAAGTAGATAATAAACTTTAAAGTAATAAAGATATAATGGAAGATAAAAAGTCACTCAAGTGAATGAAGTTCAAACATTTGAAAACATCTCTTATTTAATTTTAAGTTAAAGAATTTGAAAAGTTTCAATTGATAAAATTATATACATGATTTTTCCCACAAAATACATTATTTTGTTTTCTTCTCATTTTGGGTGACAATAGCATGTGAGTTGATTTATCTCACAAAATTATACTTCTAATTTTTCATGTTTCTTTTGATCAAGAAATTTTAGTCATATATGTATATAGAAAAAACTAATGGTTTTGTTTAATTTTCTAATTGAATTTTTATGTTTTTAACACAACAGATGAGAAATAATTCTAGAGAGTTTTTCGTTTGAACAAAAGGCATGCTCTACATTCATGAAGTAAAACAAACCTACAAATAGATACTATTTTCTTAGTTCATAGTTTTTTAACTGAAGTGATTCACTTGTGTGAGAAAGAATATATGTATATTGTTTTGTTAATTTATTGACAAAAGTTGCTTGGAAAATATAGATATTTGAACTAGAATATTAGTCATTTAAGTGTATTCAGTGAATTCTTCAAGAGGGTTAAAGGCGGCATAGACATCCGAAACAGAAAAATCATCAGTTGGAGAATCCTTTTTATAGGGTAGGCATGGTGAAGGAAGAATATAAATACAAAACAACTAAATGACTTAATCTTGTCTTCTTCTTCCTTTATGAAGAGAGGCCCCTTTAGCTTCAAGGGGAAATTCCTATCCTCTCTGTCTATGGCCTATGCCAATTGGTCTTATTCGGATGAGTTGCATTTCGTTTTCCTT
>JAJOOO010007423.1:0-15505 GCA_029582685.1 Solanum piurae
TTTATAAATTATCTAGGAACCAAGTTAGGAACTAAGTAAGTCACCTTAAACTTGTTATGAATATCAACAAGGTTAGGTTATCCTTATAAAATTCGAGTCAACTTTTCAAGCTTATTTGGAAGAACATATCAAGTTCCATGAGATTGTTATATGTTATACGAAAGTTATTATGAGGTTATGAGAACAAGACTACAAATGGGCCAAGATTGGCAACATGACAACAGTAACTCATAGGTGTTATAAATCCACGACATGACATGCTATGCATTCTACTCCCGAGCTATAATCGGGAGGTATGAGGACTATTGCCTATATTTATACGTATGAGACACAGATGGCCACAAGTTGGAGAATATGATGACGGTTCGCTACCGGAAAGCACCACCATTTTGGTTGGGTATGTCATGCATTTGCATCTATATATATATGTATGTATTCACGACATACGATTATACGAGCATACCATGCATATTTAAGTAGTAGGGGGGGCTAAAGGTCAGCCATGGAGATTATTTGGGTTTCAGTTCAAGTGGTATCTCTATTACCCTTTTACAGTAAATGTTTACGATTTTACTTTTCGCTTTACATACCAGTACATTTTTATTCGTACTGACGTCCCTTTGCCTGGGGACGCTGCTTTTTGTTTTGTGCGAGCAGGTACATGCAAGGACTCTAATCGACCCACCCGCTAGGATTCAGGTTCAGCTGTGAGTTGGTAAGCTCCATCTTATCCTGGGCTATCAGAGATGTTTACTTTTGTTGTAGAGTTTGGGTATAGTCGGGGCCTTGTCCCGACAGTGCTTATGTCACTCATAGAGGCTATTGTGGACACAATATTCTGGGTTTTCTTTTTTGTGTAAGTAGGTATGTTTTCAGTTGTGGCCTCGTCGGCTAGATAGTACATCTTTATTTTTTTGGTTTGTCTACCATTGTTTGTATGGTTATTCTCTTTCAGGTCATGACCTCTAGGTCCAGGCTTCACTTTTTAAGAGGTTGTGCTGCCCAATATTTTTTCCTCACAAGTTTGATTTAGTTAGTATGTTTCAATGGGTAACTCGATGTATTAGGGTATCGAGTGCCAGTTATGCCCCTATTTCGGGGCGTGACAAAATCCCAGTTAAAAATAAACTTAGTTGACTCTCAAAATTTTAATTGTGTCACATAAATGAGACGGAAGGAGTATAACATACGAATGGACATTTTCATCGTTACATAACAATTAATTTAATACTACAATATGTTGCAAGATGCATCTTGCGAATTTTGAGATTCAAATGAGTCTTTCTTTAGCCATAATTTATTTTATAGGTTTCTAAATATTTTGAGTTCTCATTTATTTCAAGAAAAATCATTAAACTTTGTAACATACCAACTATACTTGTTTGGATATTTTTATAATGATAACATTAGCCGATCCGATTCGATCCAACTTATTTGAGACTTAGATGTTAATTGTTATTGTTGAGTGTTGACTAATGACTATATCAGACGCAGAATGATTGTTCTGGCGTGCGTTTGGACTAAATTATTAAAAGCCTTCATTTTTGACCATCTTATATAAAAATACATAAGCTATTGGAAGTCTTAACACGGCATTGCCACTATATTTAATTTCTTATATGCAATGATAAGATCGTAACATTATGCTTTATAGCACTTTTTTTTTTAATTCCATCCGGTATCCGTGTTCTGTATTAAGGTCTGACTGCATTTGAATTTGTATGATAACGTCACATATTTGAGGTAAAGCTTCTCTATGAAAGGCCACTTCATATTCAGGATCGAATCTGAAATCTCTGGTTAAGGACGATTAATAGGTTATTTGTTCTTTCAATAGTCCTAACTTCCTTCAATGGAGAATGAAAAAGAAAGACTTCATGTAGTGATGTTTCCATGGCTAGCAATGGGACATATCATACCTTTTTTTCATCTATCCAAGTGTTTAGCTCAAAGGGGCCATAGAGTCACCTTCATTTCAACTCCAAGAAACATTGAAAGAGTAGTTAATAAAGTTCCCTCTGATCTTGCTCCCCTGTTGCATATTCTGAGTTTTCCTTTGCCTAAAGTTGAAAACTTGCCGAATGATGCAGAATCATCAATGGACATACCTTACCAAAAAGCTCAGTTCTTGAAGATTGCTTTCGATTTGCTCGAAATCCCACTAACCAATTTTCTTGAAAGTTCATCTAATCCCAAACCAGATTGGATTGTCTATGACTATGCTTCTCACTGGCTACCTCAAATTGCAGGCAAATTAGGCGTTTCTCGCGCCTTTATTAGTCTCTTTACTGCTGCAGCTATGTCCTTTTATGGACCTCCTTGGGCTTTGTTAAATGATGAAAGGTCAATCCCTGAGGACTATACAGTTATTCCAAAATGGATTCCTTTAGAAACGAAAGTCGTGTATAGGCTGCACGAGATTAAGAAGAATTTCGAAGCACCAGCTGATGAATCAGGTACCTCTGATGGAGTCCGGTTCGGTGCTTCAATTGATGGAAGTGATGTTATCTTGTTTAGAAATTGTGTTGAGTTTGAACCCGAATGGTTCAACTTGGTTTCTGAGCTTTATCAGAAACCTGTTATATCCATTGGTGTTCTTCCTCCATCTGTAGTAGAAAATGAAAAATTCGACAGCAATGATACGACGTGGTTAGGAATCAAGAATTGGCTAGATAAGCAAAATCAAGATTCTGTTGTGTATGTTGCACTTGGAACTGAAGCAACACTGAATCAAGAAGAGCTGAATGAGCTAGCTCTGGGGTTAGAAAAATGTGGATTACCATTCATTTGGGTATTAAGAGATCAGCCAATACATAATCAAGAAGATTCGCGCATTCAGCTTCCTGATGGATATGAAGACAGAGTAAAAAACAGAGGTGTAATATACAAAGGATGGGTACCACAGACAAAGATACTAAGTCATTCGTCAGTAGGAGGATTCTTGACTCATTGTGGATGGAATTCGGTCATAGAAGCGCTATGTTTTGGGCGGGTTTTGATTATGTTCCCGGTGTTGAATGATCAAGGATTGAATACAAGGTTGTTGCAAGAGAAAGGAGTTGGTGTAGAGATACAAAGAAATGAAAAAGATGGATTTTTTACTAGTGATTCAGTGGCTGAAGCTCTGAAGTTTGGTGTGGTGAGTGAAGCGGGTGAGTTGTTGAGAGCTAATGCAAGACAAATGAGTGGTTTGTTTGGAGATGCGAAGAGAAATGAACAACTTATTGATGATTGTGTTGGTTATTTGATGGAAAATAGGATAAGCATATCTAAATAGATATGTCCACAATAATGAGGGTTAAATAGAAGCAGGAATCTTAATAGCCCAATTGGTTGACTATCTAATTTTTACATGGGTTCGATTCCTTACCTTGTAATCTCATCGGAGTTAAAATGGAAGTCGTCGCAATCGAGTTTTTATTTTTTTCTTGTCATATTACACCTTGTTTGGATGGTTGTTACCAGTTGTATTGTATTATATTGTTAGTTTAAATATAATGTTTTGTTTTGATTGTTATTTAAATTATGTTGTATCATATCGTTTAAATTCATCGTTAGGCAATAACGAAAAGACCCATTTTATGTAACGACCGATTTGGTATGATCGTTTCGTTACCTACTTTTCTTGTAGGTTTAACACTCAAATTATGAATGAACGATACAATCTATCCAAACAATGTATTCATTAAAATAATACAGTACGATACAATACACTACACTACAATACGATATATTATGAAATAACACATAACAACCATTCAAACAAAGTATTAGTTTTGTAGCAAAATGTATACTCATGTCCTATAGTAACTTATATGTCAAAAATACTGCTCAACTTTCATTTAACAGTTAGTTTTATACTCCGTCATACTATAAGGTGACTCATATCCCTTTTGTTTACAAATTTGTGCCGACCACCTGCTCGACCAAATGCTCAGCAGGAGTTGTTGCATGTTCTCGGCCACTTATGAGTCCTTTACTTGGTCTTCACCCACATGTTTTATCTCGCAGTCTAGTAGTGCCAGTACAGCACCTTTAAGTTTTGGAAGAAGAAAGGGAAGAGTTGTTTTCATGGCTGTATCTAATAACAGAGCTAACCATAGAAAACTTCCAAAGAACCTTAGAAATCCTCGACGACCCAAGCTCCCATCAGATATGGACTACAGTTTCAAAAGGGTCTTATACGAGGAAGATGAGGGAGTTGCAAGTGAGGCTTGTTCTGATGGAATTGATGAAGAATTCGAGCTGGAAGTAGAAAAAGGAAGGATGTGTGATGATGATGAGGGAATTATATGGGAGTCGGATGAGATGGAAGCAATTTCATCTCTTTTCAAAGGGAGGATCCCTCAGAAGCCTGGAAAATTGGATAGAGAGAGGCCTCTACCTCTGCCCCTTCCTTACAAGATTCGACCTTTAGGACTTCCTACACAAAAGGGATTCACAAATCGTTCAAGGCAATCCATATCAACGCAAGTGTACAAGAATCCTACTTTCTTGATTGGTTTGGCGAAAGAAATACAAGGCCTTTCAACAGAGGAAAATGTATCAAAGGTTCTCAGTAAATGGAGTCCATTTCTTAGGAAAGGATCGTTGTCGTTGACAATCCGAGAGTTGGGTTACCTGGGGCTTCCCGAGAGAGCTCTGGAAACATTCTGTTGGGTGAAGAAACAACCCCATCTTTTCCCAGATGATCATATTCTTGGTTCTACCATTGAAGTTTTGGCGGGGTCAAATGAGTTGAAAGTGCCATTTGATTTGGACAAGTTCACTGGCTTGGCTAGTCGGGGTGTGTATGAAGCAATGTTAAGGGGTTATATTAAAGGAGGAAGCCTGAAGCTTGCTTTGAAGCTACTTTCAATGGCTAAGGAATCTAACAGAGTGCTTGATACTGGGGTGTATGCTAAGCTAATCTTAGAGCTTGGTAAGGATCCTGATAAAAGCACACTTGTTTTGGTATTATTAGAGGAGCTTGCTGTGAGAGATGATCTGAATTTGACACCACAGGACTGTACAGCTATCATGAAGATTTGCATTAGGCTGGGAAGATTTGAGATCGTGGAGGGACTATATGACTGGTTCAGGAAATCTGGTGGTAATCCAAGTGTAGTTATGTATACTACTCTGATTCACTGTCGTTATTCAGCGAACAAATATAGAGAGGCAATAGACATGCTATGGGAAATGGAGGCTTCAAATTGCCTTTTTGATCTTCCAGCTTATCGTGTAGTGATTAAGCTTTTTGTTGCTTTGAATGATCTCTCAAGGGCTGTACGCTATTTCTCTAAACTTAAGGAAGCAGGTTTTAGTCCAACTTTTGACATATACTGCAGCTTGATCAAAGTTTATATGGCTTCTGGAAGGGTGGCTAAGTGCAAGGATATCTGCAAGGAGGCAGAGATGGCTGGATTCAGGTTTGACGAACATACATTGTTAAAGTTGCAACAATAAATATGTTGCATCTTATGATGTATTTTCCTGTAATTTAGAGTTCCTGTTGTTTAAATTCATACCTTTATCCCACCCCTCTCCTCACTTGCATAGTAACTAGTGGCATCCATAGGTTCTTGTAGCATTTCCTTTTTCCACCTTAGGTGTCCTATAATGATGTTGCAATAGAACTTTTTATGAAAAGTGGACAAGAAAAACCAGTATCATTTGTTCATAACCTGGCACTTTCTCTTGAACACCTTTTATGGTCAGTTTGCACTGCAATGTTAATGTCAGCATTGTGTTTGATTGAGCATCTGAAAATGTTCTGTGAAACTGTGCTGCAAAACTTGGAACATAAAGTCACACGTATTTACTCCAAAAAACTGACAAACATTGGAAGCTCATAGGCCAAAAGGGGAAAAAAGATTGTCTACACATTAAATATGCCCCAATTTACAACAAACAATGGTCAATAACACTAGCCCCATTCACACACTAACTGTGCTAATTCTACTACTCAAAAGGGAAGTCAATGAGCTATTTGATTCCCAAAGTAGAAAACATATGGTTTACCAAAACCAAAATGAGTACAAACTATATAGACGAAAGGTCTTCATATATAGTCTTGATACCAGGTCTCTCGGATATAGAACGAATGCATCGCACAGCTATACCAAGAACCTCCTTCATTTGCTTCTCCATTGCTGGATTTCCCAACTCAGGTGACAACACGTTATCAAAACAATCAGAGCTACGACCTTCTGCCACCTTCAACCTTACCCAATCAGTCAAGTCTACTCCACCATCTTCGCCAGAGACAACATCACCTGCACACTTCCCACTTAGCAGCTCCAACAAAATAACTCCAAAAGCATATACATCTGATTTGAAGGAAGGCAGTGGTTTCTTCGACGCAGCCAACTCAGGGGCACGATAACCTAACACTCCTGCATCAAGAATCTGTTCTATTGTGCCGGCCTGAGTCATGAGGCGGTGAAGGCAGTAATCTGCAACCCTTGCATTAAGGTCAGGCCCATCCAACAAGATGTTGGTTGCTTTAAGATTTCCGTGTGGAACCTCACGATCAAAATGGAGGTAGTTCAAGCCACGTGCAACATCAACTGATATTTTGAGTCTTTGGGGCCAGGTTAGTGGTGGACCTTTTCTACCAGGTCGATCTACAAACGTGCAGCACATTAGAGAAGTATATTGAGAATGACCACATATATAATTATCAACTGAATGAAAACATTTAGTTAGTCAATTGAATAGAAAGCAAGTCCATTTGAAGGACCCAAAAGAAGGAAAATGTATCATATTCTAGCTGATTTCTAACAAAGTTAAGCATAAAACAAAAGCTAAACATCACAATTTTCAAATCCATTATGAACTCAAAACATACAGAATTTCAGCTACTAGAAATAATAAGTACCATACTGCAAATCCCTCACAGCCTATGTAGTGACCATCACGAAGAGCACATGGTGATGGTGTATTACTACTTGGTGTGAAAGTCACATAAACAAAAGACATGCATAATATATTGGGCTCTAGATGTACTAAAGTATTACCACATCAAACCAAGGACTAAATACTGTCGTTCACACAAATTCCCACTACAGGATCACACAGCAATGATTAAAGTGCTCATATATAATGTGCATGGGAAAATCATATGAACTGTAAGATATATCACAGTCAGAGGAAAATGACTAGATTAAAGAACAGGGACACAAAGCCTTTACTAAGTATTAGTAAAACATAACATGAGAGTTTAGAGTACATGAAGCTTACCATAGAGGAAACTTGCAAGACTTCCAGGAGATATATAATCCGAAAGAATGAGCTTCTCATGCTGTGTGGGACCCCAGTAGTAACCTCTTAATCCTACTACATTAGGATGCCTAATATTGGCAAACTTTTTAGCCTCCTTTGCGAAATCCTTCCTCTGCTTCGCCACTCCTTCTCTCAACCATTTCACAGTCAGGAGCAACCCATTCTCCAGTGTTGCCCTGTATGATGTACCATGGCTGCTTCTGCCTAAGACTTCAGCCGGAGCCCTGGAAAGTTCCTCAGGTGTAAAAGAGATCGTATCATCAAGGAAGTACAGCTCTCCAGCCAGACGATCCGGAGACTTCACATCCAATCTTGCAAAAGTTTCTGCAGTATACGAATCTCCAGACTCTGGTGACCAGGAGAAATGGCTACCTTTTGAAGGGGAGAAACCAGTTATAGCAGCCATTTTCTCATCTGGACTAATTATTTCTGATGATCCTTTCCGTGAAGTCATAAGATCTTCAGCTGAAACAACTGCACCACCGGCACCCTCCCTACTGCTAAAGCCAGAAGGATTTGATGTGGCTTGGCGATGAACAACTTTTTCAGCAACACGAGGATGACGTTTCCTTGAAGCTCGTATATAATAAAAGAAAATGGCTAGCAAGACCAAAATAATAAGAGCAATTACACAAGAAACTATTATTACCACCTTGATGATAGTTTTAAGTGATCGACTTTTCTGGTTTTCTGGTGAAGCTTGGCCAGATCCTGAAGGAGGATTTGGAAATTGAAGTTCGGAGTTTCCAGGGTAGAAAGATGATAAAGGAAACTTTCTCAAATTATCAGGGACAACACCAGATAAGTCATTGAGTGATGCATTGAAGCTTTGGAGGCCATCAGGCAGGTTCATCGGCAGAGGACCAGTAAAATGATTCTGTGAAATGTCTAGAGAAGTGAGTGAACCAACTTGACCAATCAATGTAGGCAGAGACCCAGAGAAATTATTTCCAGCTATATCAAGTACTTGAAGCGCAGTCAACAAACCAAACCCATCAGGAAAAGAACCAGCAAGCTGATTATGAGAAAGATCAAGAACGCGGAGGTTGGGTGTAGCAGAGGGGGCAGCGAAATCAATATTTCCAACAAGTACATTGTTTTGAAGGTGAAGTTCTTCAATAGTGGGTAACGTTAGCAGAGAAGTGAGAAGAGGTCCATTCAGCTGGTTGAAACTCAGATCAAGGACTGTGATCTTGGGAAACTGTGTGATAACTTTTGGGAGAGATCCAGTAAGAGCATTGTGAGAAAGGATTAGGCGATTTAATCGCAGAAACTGAGCTGTAACCTCAGGTATGTTTCCAGTCAATTGATTCTGGCTGAGGTCAAGAAATTCAACATTCCCCCATTTCTGAATTCTAGTTAGATTCCCCTCTAACTGGTTTTTGGAGAGATCAAGAACTGCAGTACTACCTGTCACCAGTGGAAGTTCACCAGAAAGAGCATTGGAGGATAAGTTAAGAACACGCAGAGTTGTTGATGTAATCATGCCTATCGACCCTGTAAAATTAAGGGACTGAGTAAAGCACAATAACAAAATGATCGGAAATTAACTACTTTGTTGTAACTCAAGTTCAACACAACGAAATACTATTTAATTTGCAAAATGAATTTCAGAGAGCAGTTTGGAATATACCTGTGAGGTTGTTTCCACTTAAATCCAATTCTGCGAGAACTAAAGTATCTCCTTTCAAAAGATCATTTGGAACAAAACCAGAAAATCTGTTGTTGCTGAGTTTCAGGACCTGAAGATCATAAACAAAATTGAAGCCAGGTAATTCCCCAGACAGCTGATTATAGCTCAAATCCAGAACCTTCAAGTTTCCAAATGCCTGAGCTTCACCGCCACTTACTAGTGACCCCGTAAGCTGATTATGGCTAAGACTCAAGTACTTGACTGACGAGGATATGCCTGGTAAAAATTTCTCATGTTGAGAAGCGGAACTCGCGAGTAAATTTCCACTTAAGTCAACATAAGTTGCAGTAGTAAGCAGTAAGAACTCTGGATCCAAAGTACCATCAAGCATATTTCCATGCAAGTCAAGAACTTCAAGGTTAGCCATTAGCTCAAAACCTTTAGGGATTTTCTTTGTAAATCCATTAAGAGAAAGATTGAGGTATACTAAATTATTTAACTTGGTTAAAGAAGAAGGAAGTAGTCCAGAAAGAGAATTGTTACTCAAATCCAAAGATTGAATTGACATGAGCTCTGAAATAGTATCAGGGATTGGGCCAGAGAAGTTGTTACCAGCAAGTGACAGATTCTTCAAGCTTCCTACTTTTCCAATCTCTGGTGGTAAAGAGGAGTTGAATAGATTGTTTGAAATATCCAGATATTCAAGACTCTTAAAATCACCAATTTTCTTTGGCATTTGTCCAGTAATTGAATTGTTAGCCATAGAGAGCTTCACAAGCATTGTGAGGTTAGCAAACACACTCAAATCTGCATCAGCAGATAAACCCATGTTGTCAAGGACAACTGCTGCAACATTACCACCATTGCACATTATACCATTCCAAGATGAAGGGCAACCATTGAAATCAATGGACTCCTCATTCCATGACTGCAGTACATAACCAGTTGGATCATGGTTAATACCCTTCCTAAACTCAAGCAGGGCCAAAATGTCCTGGGAAGGAAGCTGCCCCATTGCAGAACCAAAACAAAGCACAAGCATCAAAAACCTAAATAGCTTCATTGTAACACCAGAAGAAGCTTCTGTACTAGACCAAGTGACAACAAAGTCACCCCAAAAAATACAACTAAGTCTTCAACCTTCCAAGTAATCCAAAAGGGGCAGCTTTAAGTATAATAATCACTTTAAGCAAAACCTCAACATATGAAAACCACCATTCACAACAACCATCACAGTTCAAAGCAGTAAAACTACAGGGGGGGAAAGTACACAACTTCAACCCAAAATCACCAGTCCTCCTTCAACAGCAATACAAGACAGATACAACTAAAAATAGAAACTTTTCTAGGTATACAAGCTGAAAGGAGACAATAAGTGACAAAAACAAAGTACAGACTGAACTTTCAAAGATTCAAGATAGTAAAACAAGTTCAGCAATTCCTTACCAAGAACCTCAGCTCAACTAGAAGAAAAACAAAAAAAGAACAGTCTTTTTCAAAGATTTACTGAAGAAATTCAACTTCTTGCAATGATTACAGCTTCATGTTATCTTGGAACCTCAAGTTCTTTAATGCACTCAACTGGTGGCCTCAAAAAAAAATCTGCATTTAAGTACAAGAAAATGAAATGGGCCAGCAAAGTATTCAGCCCTTTAGAAATCTTGATAAATGAAGTTCAAGATTTCTATCTGCTCAGGTAAAAAACCAAACCACAATGGTAAAACCCTAGTCTTGTTTTGTATATGAATGAAAGAGAAACCTCACAGCTCCCAGAAATGGCAGTGACACTCAACATTTGTCTTCTTGCAGAAATATACTTTCTCTCTCTTACAACTCTCATCTTCTCTCTCTAAAAAAAAGGACATTTTTGTTGGAGAACACAATAAAGCTCCCTAAAATTATGTTGTGTTTTATTTATTGGAATATCTTTTTGGCTTTTTGTCAATTTAAAGAAAAATCTAGTACTTGAATTATTATTATTTTACTAAAAAATTGATATTATAAATTTGGAGCTACTAGTATTTACTTTTATGGGCAATTTGTGAGTAGTCATATCATGATTTTTTCTATTCTTTTTTATTTCAAAATGAATTTTATATCGCATTTCTAGATTATATTTTAAATGTTAAAATGGTTATTGTATTTAAGAATAATGATCAAGTATTCAAATTTGAAGTTTAGACCAATTTTGCCAAGTAAAATTACCAATTTTTGAAATTCAATATGAGATAATACAATGGTGTGAATATATCATAGTTGATTCAATTTTTTTGTAATCAGATAACTTCTCATACTCTTCACTCATGTCTAAAATTATTCAAACATCACTTAAAATTTGATTTTCACATGATTTTTTCGACCTTTTAAAATATCAAAAAAAATTAATTAAAAGACTAAATATTTCTTCTATTTTATTTTACTTGTCCATTTTAGCGAATCAAGAAAGTTTTATTAATTACATTATATAAAATAATACTAGTCAAATTTAATAGTAAAACACACCTTTAATTAAACTTTTTTAAAAAAAAAAGTGTGTCAAGTTAACATGAGGTCATTTAATATGAAACGTGAGAATTTTAATTTAGTTTTTCATTTTCTTCAATCTTCTGAGATTAATAAATTTTTTATTTGCTTAAAAAGTTTCAATATTTTAGAAGAAAAAAATAGCGGGAAATGAAATTTCAGTAAATGGTGAGGCTTTTAAACCGCGAAAAGAAGATTAGGAATCTTTATTTATTTTATTTTATTGTGGACGTGAAAAGTATTTATTAAATTTAGTTAATTAAAGATATATATTGTTGAAGTCCTTTTATTGGGAAGTGATGCTGTCTTAGAAGCATGACAGATTCTGGTCCTACATATTCTCCTTTGACTACGTTTTACTGTTGGTTTGGTAATAAATGAGTTATTTTTTACTATTTTCTAAAATTATTATAATCTTTTAAAGTTCAAAATTCAGTTTCACATTTTTTATATAAGAATTACGGGTTTGATTAAAATTAGAGATATTAAAATAAATTGAAATAAAAATTGGATTGAAACATGATCCACTTAAGTTTATTTTGAGCTAAAAATTGGATTGGGTCATGACCCGTCAATTTGACTCGCTTAATCTCAGTAATTTTAACATATTATATTATTTAACTTTTATAACCATAATTTTGAATTTCAACTCAAAAAAATAACAAAAATAAGTTACAAATGAATAGATGAATCCTAGAAGATATAAAATAGTTAGTAATTTATACATTTAATATGAGAACACATATTACATTAATGCAAATATGGGTTTAAATTGAAAATTTAATTGGGTTCAATTGGAAATTCTTTAAAAATGGGTTAGTGCTTGAATGAGTTGAAATTAAACTCAATTCAAATTATCTTGAACTCAACCCATAAAATTCTGGACGGATTTTATATATGAGGTATTTGTCTAACATTTTATACGAATCGCTTTCATAATAAGGAGGAATATATCAATTCTAAATGATAAAATTGAGAGGTGTATTAGGTCATTTTCCCTTAATAATAAGGGCAATTTAGTAGGTAAGAGCTCATATAGTTAGGGAAAACAAG
This sequence comes from Solanum piurae, assembly GCA_029582685.1. NCBI lineage: Eukaryota > Viridiplantae > Streptophyta > Magnoliopsida > Solanales > Solanaceae > Solanum > Solanum piurae. The sequence goes on from JAJOOO010007423.1 coordinate 12,476, forward strand.
TTATTCTAATAGAAAAAATTTCAAAATTAGTTATCCCAAAATTGTTATTTCACTCTCAATGATATGGAATAAAAACAACACTATAATTATGAGATAATTAATTTTGAGATAAGTTATTCTGCGATTTTATCTCAATCGAACACGAGATAAACCCATTCTAAAATTTGATAATTAATTTTGAGATAAGTTATTCTGCGATTTTATCTCAATCGAACACAGATAAACCCATTCTAAAATTTATCTCAAAATTAGTTATCATTTATCTCTCATATCAACCGAACCCTCAGTGATAAATTATCTCTTAATTTCAAATTAGACAAATAAAATGAATATTTACTTTTAACATATGAACAAATAGAAATAGATGAAAAAATATATTCATTTTTCGGCTATTTTCTAATTTCTACCTTTTCTCAAACTTCATATATTTTTAACGCCACTGTAAAAAAAAAAGAAAAAAAAAAGTTATATATATAAAAAATTTATATCATTAAGTTGTCTACTTGTCTTTATCAATTGTACCTGGTCATTTAACTTATTTTTATAAATACAAATTACATAATTTATATGTAATTATCTTTTAAATAATATAATAATTAAAAAAATCTTTATAATGATAATGTACCTTATACCTTATTGTTAAAAAATCATTTATATAGATTATCCATAAATTTGTAAAGTAATTGGTGGAATAGCGCATGAGTCATCTATATAAATTAGCCATAATTACTAATCATGATCAATTTATAAAATCTTCCACAAAGTAATGAGAGATTAATTATGGCTTTTTGACCTTCCTTTTTTCTATTTTTTATGCAATCGTCAATGGGGAAAATATTAATAAAGATAAAAATTGTGACACAAGTTTTACTGCATGCCTCAAATAATTTTTTGTTACTAGTTGTTACTTTAGCTTGAGATTTCAAGTTGTTCTTTCATTGTCTCTAAAATATATTTCTTTTCGTGTATTTCAATTTATGTGATGTGCTATCTTTTTTAGTCCGTCAATAAAATAATATTACCTTTTTATAATTAGAAACGATAAAGATCTAAGGTTTATCTTAAATCATAAACTTTAAAAGTCTTTATTCTTTCTTAAATATTGTGTCAAGTCAAACAATATCACATAAATTAAAGAAAAAAAATATCAATAGCAATAAATTCAATGTAATTACGTAAATTACGCACAAAAAATATAATATTGAACTCTCCTGTGAAACAATAATTGTGGAACGACATCAAAATAAATACAAGGGACTGACAAACTAAAATCATTGCATTTTGGATATGAAAAAGTTCTTGATAGGGAGCGCTTTCCTCTGAATGAGGCGTTAAGCGCGAATCCGAAATAGTTAGTCTCCACTATCGCTATCGCATCGGGTGGGAAACCAAATCTTTTTTAAAAAATAAAATAAACCATTGCATTCAAGAGACAACATATATAAAACCAAATGATACCCACGTTAAGAAATCTTTGCAAGAACCATCACAATCCAAACATTATGACATAATTAATTCAAAAAATTGCATGCAATAGAGGGAATTAGTTTGATAATTGATGGTGTTGGTGTCTCCCTCTTTGTCCTTGGCCAAATTCATTTGTTTTCCTATGGATTACAAGCACTAATCACAAAGCTATATATCAAACATTTGTTATTGTAAAAGACACTTGTGTCTCATTTTTATAGCTATCGTTTAATCATAAATTTTGAAGTTAAAATTTGAAACTTGAAAATATTAATTTTTGAACATGCATTTTACTTGATTTGTTTTTGAAAATTTTAGAATGGCAATCCCAATTCTGGGGCTTGAAAATATTTTAAGATCATCATGGTCAAACATATACTTAAAGATAGATTTTCAAAATTTAATCTAAAATTTATGGTCAAACGCTAGTTCAATTATGGACGTTTATGTCATGAGCCCATGATGATACTTTCTCTTGTCACTATCCTTTTGACTTTCATCTTCTTATGAATCACTACTATTTTCATTTCAAAATAAGTTGTGTTTTAATTATTTTTATTTTATTTTTCTCCAAGATAAGTGGTGTTTTAGGGTTTCAAGAAGGAATTGATCATATTCTTTCAAAATTTTCCTTGTTTTAATACGTAAAGTTTTAAGAATAACTTTTTTCTTTGACATATTTAATTAAGGATAAATTAGTAAAAATTACTCCTTATTTCTAAAAAAAATACATAGTTTCTTAAAAGAAGTGTCAAGCTAAAAACACTACTTATTTTAAAACAAACGGAATAGTTCTTTTCATTGTTAATGTTATTTTTTTCCTAGATCACTTTTGCCCTTTAACTTTTTCAAAGTAGACTTTCCTCCTCCTTTTTTCCCTTTTGCCTTTTTTTGCATAGGTGGAGGAAATGATGTTCCTTTTATCTTTAGATTCTTCTGTCTGATCCACATTTTAAAATTATCTTTTTTCACGTCTAAATTAAAAAATGACACTATTTGTACTCTCATAATTCAAATTGAATAACTTTCAAATAGTTCAAAACTTTATTGGAAAATCTTTTGACAGAGATTAAATATGCATGACTTTGCACATGATACCTTTTACCTCACAAACTAAAGCAATGCACATGATGCATTAAAACAACAATAAATTGATGCTATTTCCTTACTTTTAATTTAGAAATCAGGGCCCTACTAAAGAAAATAAACAAACTGGTATGTACACAAATCTTATCATATACTCCCTCCTTATTTTATATGTCATCCCTTTTTATAAATAATTGGTCCATAATACTTGTCATTTCATAAAATCAATGCATAAATTAACATATTGTTCCTTTTTTACCCTTTTGAGTTATTAGCATTGAAAACATACATTTGACCAACTTAGAAAAGTTAAGTAAATGATTCATGTTCATTGGTTAAACTAATTAATCAAAATAAATTAATTCATATTCATTAATTGAAAATTTAAGTTCCAAAAAAAAAAAAAAAAGGGGTAGAAGGGTAAAGTTACATCATTTCTTAATGCAAGTGCAAAATAAAAATGTGACATATAAAATG
>JAJOOO010007424.1:0-17282 GCA_029582685.1 Solanum piurae
TTCTCCACGCTATACTCCAACCATTTAGAATATGGACCTTCAAACCAAATTTTACAAAATTGACGCATTCTTTTTCCAATTTCAGTTGGAGGATATGAATCCATTTTTGGTTGACAAGGCCCTTTTTGAATATAATGTTTCCTCACTTCATCCTTTATTTGAGGGTTATAGTGAGCAATTGGTACTCTTTTTCCTGGATCGGCTTCAAGTGAATCTAAATTAAGGTCATCTATAAGACTAGAAGGATTGACATTCGTACTAGAACTTGCTTGAGAATGATTAAATTTCGCAAGAAACTTCTCCATTTCAATTCACAAAACTAGAACACTTTCCTACAAAAATTAAAATTCAATTTAACTCACAATTAATTCAAATTTAATAGGGTAAGGCATAGTTAATTGACTTAATTCAAATTAACATGATTCATATCACACAATTTTTAACCAATAATGTCTTACAATGTTCATTAGAAATTTAGAATATCAAAGTAAAATCAAAACTCTTGTCTAATATGAAATCAATCATCACTGATTAAAACTTAAAAGAACTCAAGAAATAGAAATAAAAAAAATCTTACAAAAATAGAATTGCAAACTTACAATCTATAAAAAGTTGTGGATGAATGGAGAAAAGTGAAAAACAATAGCACCCAAATGAGGCTTAGCCGCTGGATGGAATGCTAAGACGGGCAGGGGGCGGCAACGACAAGAAGTGATTTGGGTTCGGAATGGGGTAATGAAAATTTTGGAGAAGTTGAAACTTGGAGGAAGAAGGGTTTGGAAATAGTTGAAGAGAAAGAGAACACTTTTAAGTCAAAGGAGTAATGTAATTAATTTAATTTAAGTCAATAACAATTATAAAAAATAAAAATAAAATGTGCCAGCTGGGCTTGGAGCCTTTTTTTTACTTAAAAAACTTCTCCAACAATTTTTCAAAAAAATAGGTTCAAATGGGATTCAAACCCGCAACCTCAACCTTCTAAAATTGCCCTCCTACCGTGGCACCACAAGCCAATTTTGTTATGTGGGTGGCACATTTTATATTTATATAAATATTATATATATATACCTATGTATATATAGAGTTTTCGTCGAAGTTCGGGGGTGGCGTGGCACCCCCACTGCCCTTCATAGATCCGTCACTGTCCTTAATGTATAATAAAGGTGTTCATTTTGGTCTTTAATAAATCTCACCTAATTGAAATAGTCATTAATGAATAACAAAAATGTGTTTATTTTGATCAGTTACTCTAAATCTAATAGATTTAAATAGAAAAAATGTTAAATTTAATTGTGAATCTTATGTGGTTAGCAAAATCCTTCATTATTATCTTATTTGTTAGCTTCAAAATGCGCATGCACACACATAAAGGATCGGATATGGATTTTTTTTTTGAATCCCCTTTTTGTGACTTTGAGGGAAAACAGAAATGGATATTAGGTCAATGTAATAATATTTTAGGAAAGAAAAAATAGTAATTTGTTGGAGAAAGTAGAGAAAATAGTGTGAGATTTTATAGAGTTCTTTTTTTGAAACTAACAAAGAAGACAATAATGGTGAATTTTGTTAGCCACGTCGGTCCACAAATAAATTTAACATTTTTTTGATAAATCTATTAGCTTGGGATAAAGAACCAAAATGAACACATTTTGTTATATATTAAGAACCATTTCAATCCAGTGAAATATATTAATGGCCAATATCAACATCTTTATTAGAATTTATACATTAAGGATCATTTAAATCAAATAAAATATATTCCATCCATTTCTATTTAGTTGTCACCATTTTAGGTTTTATGTTTCTTCAAAAAACTAGGTAAGTTTACGATTGTATCCTTATTTAGAGTTTTCTTGAAATCAAATTTTCAATAAATGAAATAATTACTTTGTTTTCTATGCTGGTCAAATACATATTTTCAAGGTTCATAACTCTCAAAGATAAAATAGGAACAATAGTGGCATTCATGCATTGATTTTGTGAAATGACAAGTATTAAGTAACATGCATTTTTAGTAAAGACGACATGTAGTACGATTAAATATTTAGGTGTAATATACAAATATGATCCTTAACTTGGCTTCAGCGGACAACTATGCCCTCCAACTTTGAGTGTGCACAAGTAGACACTTAAATTTGTATAAAATTGAACAAGTAGACACACGTATCCTACATGACATAATACACGTAGGACGCCAAGTAGGATACAAAATTACCGTGTAGGACGAATGCGTTCCGTTGCTCAATTTTATAAAAGTTCAAGTGTCTATTTGTGCACATCCAAAATTAAATGTCATAATTACCTATTGACGCCAAATTAAGGATCATGTTTATGTAGATCATTTAAATCAAATAAAATATATTTCATCCATTTCTATTTAGTTGTCACCATTTTAGGTTTTATGTTTCTTCAAAAAACTAGGTAAGTTTACGATTGTATCCTTATTTAGAGTTTTTTTGAAGTCAAATTTTCAATAAATGAAATAATTACTTTGTTTTCTATGCTAGTCAAATACATATTTTCAAGGTTCATAACTCTCAAAGATAAAATAGAAACAATAGTGGCATTCATGCATTGATTTTGTGAAATGACAAGTATTAAGTAACATGTATCTTTAGTAAAGACGACATGTAGTACGATTAAATATTTAGGTGTAATACACAAATATGACCCTTAACTTGGCTTCAGCGGACAACTATGCCCTCCAACTTTGAGTGTGCACAAGTAAACACTTAAATTTGTATAAAATTGAACAAGTAGACACACGTATCCTACATGACATAATACACGTAGGACGCCAAGTAGGATACAAAATTACCGTGTAGGACGAATGCGTTCCGTTGCTCAATTTTATAAAAGTTCAAGTGTCTATTTGTGCACATCCAAAATTAAATGTCATAATTACCTATTGACGCTAAATTAAGGATCATGTTTATGTATTGTGTCAAATATTTTCGCATACATTAAGGACAATTGATCATTTTCTCAATATTAATATTTGATTAAAGGTTAATTTTGTGTGAATAAACATTAAAAGGATGTTTTAAATTAAAATCTCGGTGGATCTGTATATATATTACAGTTTACCCCTCTTCCCCTCGCTCCCTCCCTCCTCCTCCACGCTCTGTCGCTTCTACCACCGTGCACAGCGGAACACCACTGCACGATCACCGCCACCAACATTTAGTTCTGCCGCTTCTTTCTCTGAATCAGGTTTCAGTTTCTCCTCCTCTTCGGATCACTGATGAGTAGTTACTTTTTTTTTTCTTCGTATTTACAATTTCCAATGTCGGATCACAAAAGAATTAGCGTTATTTGTGGTATTCCGAGCTCAAAATCATAATCAGAAGCTGAAAATCTGTAATTTAGATTTCCTTTTATTAATTGGAGTACTAATTCTGATTGCAATTTCTTAGCGATTTTTCAAAAATATTTTTTAAAATCTTAAGTCCTTATTTAAGTTAATTGACAAAACTGAATACTGTTCCATTTTAATTTTGATCTACATGCAACAATGACAACTGGTCCTCTGTTTCAGACAAATTGGGGTTATTTTGTTCTATATGTTAATTTTTATTTATTTATCATACTTCAATGGAACTGCTAGTAATGTACATAAAATTCAGGCAGATGTAGTATTGATTGATGGAATAAACATTTGATTTAATTACTCTATATGTCGCAATATAAATAACACCATTCTACTAATAATATTATTCGTTATTTTTGTGGTGGGGGTGGATTCACTAGCACTGTTATCCCAATTCCATAGATTGCCGCTGATCCTAGATAGTTGGGGCTGCATAATACGCAGTTGGTGGGATGGAAGGAGAATAATTCTCTCTTCGCTAGTAGTTATAGTTAATTAATTAGTAACTTTTGGAAAGGAGGAGTTGGGATACCAGCTATTAGTTATGTTGCTTGAATTCTCCAAAAATGCTGCCAGGTATATGTGGGTTCCTCCAAAAGTATTGCATTATTTTGAGGATCTGGTATGGGTGCGATAACATTTTTGGAGGATTCAAGCAGCATAGGCCATTAGCAAGCATGTGTATATTGAGATGCGAATGGGGTTTTACGGCTACCAGTCGGGTTGTTAGAGCTCCTAATACTGATATTGGGGCTTCAATTGTATTTCTACATGCCTAGCGAACAACATGATTGTTAGGGGGCATCCTTTCTCAATTATAAGTATGTTCGTTCACTTTAGTATAAGATTTTAGTTTGTTCATATTGACATGTCTCTTTTGATTTCCATGGAGATGGTAACGAGTCCTTTCCTTTCAGGTTTGTTCTGATGAGTGATGACTAGAGAACAAATCACCATATAGCCTATTGCAATCTGTAGTCAATCATAGAGGAAACAGAAGAAGATAGAGATGTTTTCATTATTTTATGGACTATATAAATACATGTTTAGCAAGACAGAGTTTCATGTCCTTATTCTTGGGATTGACAAGGCTGGGAAAACGGTACATTATCAACTATTTTCTTCCTTCAAACATTTTTTATAATTTTGTGCAATGTTTCATGTACTTTACTCAATCCAGTTTTACGTTTAATCGCTTGTGCTAGATATCTTCTAAATGATCATTTATAATAACAACAACAAACAAAGTAAAGTGGGGTGGGGTCTGGGGAGGGTAAAGTATACGCATACCTTACCCCTAGCTTGAAAAGGTAGAGAGGTTGTTTCTGATAAACCCTATATTTTAAATGATCATTTGAATTGTCAAAACTATTAATCTTAGTAGCAATACATTCTTACTCAATCTTTGCAGTGGGTTTTAGACTAGCGGTAGGTTTTGAAATTCTAGAAGTGGTCTTTTGAGGGCTAGTGGTCCATCTCAAAATTAAATGTATTTTTAGTGGGTCAAAGCTTTGGTGTCTTACTTTATATCACAGTGATCTTTAAAGTTCAGCAATAAAACAACACTTACAGTTCTAGAAAAACTTAAGAACACAACTCCCTTTAAGTTGACATGTTAACATATGAGAGGGAGAGATCAAATGGATAATATATGGATGGAAGCTGAGGTAATTGTTGTGTTTTCTTACTGTTTTGTGGTTGGAAAGATTCTGGTCATTGTGTAAGGAAATGCAGAAACAACAGTGAATAAGTAGTAGAGTGGGTCAAAGTCCCACATTTGTAAGGGAATGGACCGGTGGTCTGCTTATATAGACTTGGACAATCCTCCCCTCATGTGTTAACTTTTGGGGTTGAATTAGACTCTGATGCCATATCTTTACACGGTACCAGAGCAGAGCACTCTCGCTTAGCTACCACTTGTCTTTGCTTGCTTACTTCTAAAGCAAACCAGACTGAAGCCATGGGCCTCTGGGAGTGAAGGGGGAGGGGGTTTGAGTGGGTCGAAGTCCCACATTGGTAGGGGATTGGACCAGTGGTTTGCTTATCTGGACTTGGACAATCCTCCCCCTCATGAGCTAGCTTTTGGGGTTAAGTTAGGCTCAAGTGTCATATCTTTATAATATAGGATAGAGAGGAAAGATGGGAAAGAAAGAAGAAAGGAGATAGGATACAAAGAGAGAGAGAAAAAGTAAAAGTAATCACTTGAAACTTCTCTAAGATCACTGTATTCACTGTGTCAAACACAAAGATTAACATGGCTTATGTGGAGAAAAAAGCTGAAGAAAAGACTAGAAGTAAGCACCAACTTTTTTTTTTTACATCCAAAGGTGTGGCCCAATGGTCAATAAAGTGGGTTGAGCACCATGAGGTCTTCGATTCGATTCAATTCCAAGCAGAGACAAAACACTAGGTGATTTTTTCTCAAACGTTCTAGCCGCAGCGGACAGAGTTACCTGGTACCTGTTGCTAGTGCAAGGTGAAAGGTATCCCGTGGAACTAGTCGAGGTGCGCGCAAGTTAGCCCAGACACCACGGTTATCAAAAAAAAGAAGTTAGCACCAACTTTTGACAAGCCCCAAAGTAGATTCAGTTATTGAAGCATGTTTGTGAATTTGGATTCCACTTCATATTGCAATATTTCCTAAACTTTCTTGGATTAATTTATATCATCTCTTGCTGGTTTTGTGAACAATCTCTCTATCTCCATTAGATAGGGGTAAGATCTGCGTACACTCTACCCTCCCAAGGTGGAGACTCCACCTGTGGGATTACACTGGGTTTGTTGTTGTTCAATAACATTTTTCATCAGACATCCTCCTCCTTGAATAGAGACTCTTCTTAACTAGAATGTCTTCAGTTTCCTCCTGAACAGTAGTAGCAGCAATCACATCTATCTTATTAACATCTCCACAATGGGCTGTCTATGTTGAAGACATTGGTAATCCCTGTGTGTGGAGAACTTTTTAATGGTCCAGCATTTACAATGAAGCTTCTTTTAGTGTGGGTTGAGAATTGTTTCTGGCACTTAACAATAATTTAAGTCCCCAGCTTCAAAGTCCTCTCATCGTCAATGTAGAGCTGCATAAGATTTGTAATCTGCATTACGATAGATAATCTTGGGTCGTTTGTTAGTATGAATTTGATGAGCTATGCTCAGTGAATGCTTTCCTTTCGGAGCCTGAGAATGGTGAAGGAACTAAGACAATAGGTTTCCTTGGTTTCATACCCATCTCAATTTCAAAGGGACTGGGGACCAGTGGTTTGATCGACACTAGACGGAGTTATTGTATCCGAAGTTGACCATAGGCAGAACTAGGTCCCAAGCGGTTTGTCTCCAACAAAATGACACACAACAAAGTAGATCCACTAAACTTTGAGTACAACCTAAGTTTGGCCATGAGTTTGAAGGTGAAAAACAGTTGAGGGTTATAGCTTAGTGCTCTGAAATGCCAAAATGTCCTCCACAGTAACTAGTAAACTGAACGTCTTGACCAGAATCAGTAAAAGGAAGTCTATGGAGTCGCATGAACTGGACTTTCTTCATGTAGTGTCTGCCTCTCTGGTAGTTCCCATGATACTGATGAAATTCATATAAACCTATTAAAAAGTAAAGACCTTGTGAAATTGCTGATGAACCTCCTTGTATGATGTAAATGTTAATCCAAGAAAGTTTGGTAAGTTCTCTGAGCAGAATTCTGCTTGTAAATTAAAACCAAGTGTTGCCATGTGATACAATTAAACCGTGAAGTTGGGCAGTCTACCTTTTTGATGGATCATCAACAGGAGAAACAACACTAGTAAACGAATCTTAAAATTATTTTCTCAAGTTGGACCCTGATTGGCAGCAAGATAAGGAAGGTCAAACAAAACTGCAAGAAATATAGAAAAATCACTGCCAGAATCTTGAGTAAAACCCTAGGTTATTTGAAAAAAATTAGATATCTAGAAACATGCACACATCTACTGATGGAGTGCAGGTTCTTAGACTTGGGAAGTAAAACAAAAATAAAAGAAAAAAACTAGTCCATATCCTTTGTGAAGGAAGTATATATGGGAGTAACAACAGGGTCTTTTGCCTTGGAAAAAGATTTGGTTTAGCAAGGCTAACGACAGGGTCTTTTGGCCTTGAAACAATATTTGGTTTAGCAAGGCTTCTTTGAAGGTGTCTTGCTTCTCTTGGATTTATCTAGGAAGGCACTCACTCATTCCAACCTCCAAAAGAGGGGATTTCAGCTTTGTAGTAGGTGCCCATGTGTGAAGAGCACTCTGAATATGTTGGCCACCTCGTTTTGCATTGTAGAGTTATCTGTAGTTATGTCTTCTAACTCTGGCTTAGTGCAAGGCTGCAAGCCTATATAATATCTTTGATTACTTGTAAGCAGAAATTAGGATATGGGAGTAGACTGCAATACAACAGTACTAGAGCTAGAGGGGAATACATGAGTGAAGTCCAATTTAGCTTTACTTGAAGAGATGAAAAGTTATCCTTCATACTTAAAAAGGGCAGCCCGGTGCACAAAGCATCCTGCGTTTATGCAGGGTCCAGGGAAGGCCCGCACTCCAAGGGGTGTGATGTAGACAGCCTACTGTTGCTTTCACGGCTCGAACCCATGACTTATAGGTCATACAAAGACAACTTTACTGTTGCTCCAATGCTTTCATTCTTGTCCTTCATACTTATTAGAATAAAGTTGTCCCTGGTAATTCTCTGTGAACGTAATCTGAATTGCACCTTTATTTTTTGACATGCCATTGTCTGAATTGCTTTGTTACTCTCTTTTATTTGCTTTTAATTTTTAATCTTTTTGTAATTTCTCCTTCCCTATATTTGTGTGCGCGTGTGAGTGTGCGCCCGAATTTTACATGCTTAACCATTACAGATATATTAACAAAGTCTAGTCTTGAAAGGTTTCTTTCTAATCCTTCTTTCTATTATTAAATTTCTAGACATTGTTAGAGAAAATAAAGTCACAATACTCAAACTTGGAAGGCCTTCCACCAGATCGTATTGTTCCAACTGTGGGGCTCAATATTGGTCGTGTTGAAGCATCAAATACGAAGCTTGTATTTTGGGATTTAGGAGGTCAGGTATGAACTTTGCTTCCTGTGACCTCTGAGATGATTAAATTTCCATTTTAGAACCGTAAAGGGTCTGTAAAATAAATGCAGCAGCAGATAAATGTATATGTGTGACAAAAGACAAGGTTGAAGTGCTTGATATCAGACATCTGCTTTATACTTCTAAGTTTGATGATGAAGTGCATGTTGTTGTTATCACAGTTGCATGATTTTTGGCGTATATTGTGCAACTTATGATGGCCATCTACTACTCTTGTTTAGGAAGTATATTTCCAACCTTGAGATGTATTTTGATAATTCTCTGCCTTATATAGGACAGTTCTCAAACTTAAGATGTATTTTGATAACTTTCCACCTTATATAGGACAGATTTCGCTGGTATGACCTTTGTTATAAATAGATGAAGGGATTATACAATATTCTTATGTTTTCTCGCTAGAGCTTAGTCAGCAGATAGGGGTGTCAGTTCTCTGATAGCAAGATACTTTTTTATATTTTAGCTGGTTATAGACAGTTCATATAAGTTTCTCTAACTAACATGAGACCATTTATACACTTAGCCTGGTCTTCGCTCAATCTGGGAGAAGTATTATGAAGAGGCACATGCTGTGATATATGTTGTTGATGCTGCTAGTCCATCACGCTTTGAGGATTCTAAATCTGCACTTGGTATGTACTGTTGGTTAGTCATGTGTTCAAACTTTTGTCTAGTTCACGATTAATGGGCATCATAGTTTGTTTATTTTTTTACTTCAATAACTGGCAGAAAAAGTTCTCCGGCATGAGGATCTGCAAGGAGCCCCACTTCTGATATTAGCAAACAAGCAGGTAAAGGCACAAAGCAGTTTCTTCCACACAAGAGGTTCTTTATCATGGATGTAATGATTGAACAGCGCACAGCTTTTTGTCTCTTCCTTGTCTACTTCATTTGTCATGATAGTTATATTTGTATAATCTCTGGATCTAATAATCTTTATACTTTATTTGCCAAGACTAGATGTTGTCATTATATTTCTTGTCTTATCATTGTCAAAAAAGATTCTCTTCTACATGTGCCTTCATCAGAGAAGAAAAAATGGATTCCAAATATGACTTCAGTACTATAGATATTCCCTTGATTCCTTTATTTCTGTTCTGCTTATATGGCGAAAGCCAGTCTTTCCAGATGGAGAAAGTGATAGTTGACAGATGACATTAACTTTGTGTGCTTGTCGTGACTATTCAATTTGCTTATGCACATCAATTTGTTAAAGCAGGACCTTGCAGATGCTGTATCAGCAGAAGAAGTTGCCCGGTATCTCGATCTCAAGAAACTCGATGAGAGAGCTTATACCTTTCTAGCTGTTTCATCCTATGACGGGTGAGTAATACATCTTTATCAGTATCACACATTAGAACTACATCACTCCATGTTAGTCATATAGAAGACCACTGTTTTCCCCGAAGGTTTGACTCATTATGGTTTAAAAACTCTATCTAAGAGTCCTGGAAACAAGCTTGAATAATACAAGCTTTCGCTTGTTTGATTGCAGGTTAGGAATCAAGGAAAGTGTGAATTGGCTTGTAGATGTAATGGAGAGGAGTAAGAGAACAGAAATGTTGCAACTCCGAGCAGGGGCAAACCTTATCTCTAATTAGAAGGAATCATCCAGATTGCAATAATTTTTACTATACCATTCCTGTAACTTTTGTAAGTAAATCAGGTTCAATTTTAGTCCCATCTTACCTGATATTGGAATTTCGTCAGTGATACGTGCAAAATGTGATGTTAACCTCCACAACTGCAACCAGCTGTGAAGTTTACCTTCAAATTATTATGCGTCCTACTTATAAAGTCTTTGATTCTCATCGTCGTTGATTTGTATCTTTTTTCATTCTGAATGGAAAACCAGTTTGTGCACTGCATTCATATGATATTGATGGGTGATATGGAGCATTTGGCAAGATGGTTCTTTTATTTGACATTGTCAAGTACAATACGAGAATCAGATTCTGATTAGTTCAGACTTCAGTGGAAGATAACTTGCACATATATTAAATCCCGCAAATTATGTCGTAAAAGGCATAACAAATTATGCCCCTTACATTGAAACTACAATTAACTTTTTCGTGACATAAGTTTATATGTTCGTATCATAATATCCTACAAATTATGCCGTAAATAAATTATGGCTCAGAAGTTGTTGTGAAGAATCTGAATCATCTCATCCCCTTATTTGGCTTTTCACTCTCCACTCTCTTGCCACTGTATTTCTATTTTGTAGTCTGCTTTCGGTATTTACCAGCGGACGGTTGAAAAATGATAAACGATAAAACCCACGGCCAATTCTGGTTCTTCTTCCTATCGAAATAAATCGAATCAATTGGCTATTAAAGTTTCCATGTTCTCTGTTTGCTCTTGAGTTAAGCCTTCGTACATTGATAACAATGTGAAATATTTCTCTTTATATATCACTTCTTTTTCCTCTCAATAATTATCCAAGTAGTAAATTTCAGAAACTCTTTGCTAATGGCTTTTTCATGTAGCTTAGTACCCAAAACCATGCTAAGATTTACTTGTCTTCTCAAGACAATAATAACTACTCCTATAAGCCGCAATAGTTAATAATTCAAAATATTTAGAAAGTATTTGAAAAGATAATATATTTTTTTATAGTCCAAATAGTAATTAAGACAAACAAATTAAAATTAAAACAGAGAGATGTCAAATCATCTTGCATTTATGTCGTTATTTACTAATGAGAAAGGGAAAAACAATCTTGTATTTTCACTTTAATAATACAGAACATGACACGACTTTAGTTTCAAAAGCAAATATTACACTTTTCCTTTTATTTCCACTTTTCTCTGTGTGTCTGCCATTTTGAAATGTCATCTAATCAACAATCCCACTTTAATAATGCTCATTTTGACCGCACTAGTACCAAGGGTGGCAATTGAGCAGGTTTGGTTAAATTTAGGCGGGTCATAATGAGTTAAGACAATAATTGGATCAAGATATAATCCAACTCAAATTTACTTGAGTCAAAATGAATTGGGTAACGGGTTAAGACTCAACCCAATTTAATTTTTACTAACATTAATTATTTTATTTGTTCTTTTAAACTATTTTAGTACCTAATAAAATTATTTTTTTCATTATGACTATATATAACATATCTTCCTCAGAAAAAAAAAAATTTAAAAATATTTTGAATGGATTTGTCATGTGCCAATTCGAGTTACATATCAATCCATTAAATAAGTTGGGTTGAAATGGATTGAGCTAATGAATGAGTGGATCGATAATCAAACCCAAACTTAACCGGGTTGGGTTTGATTTGTCACCCCTAACTACTACCATACCAAATTCTCTATTATTGCTCTAGTTAAGCTTTACTTCCCAGTAACTAAGAAAACCAGTTCAAAAACAGAGAATTGAAAAAACTATTGAGTAATATATATTTAGCAGAGTTCAAAGACTTCAAATTGCTATGGATTTCTTATGTAAAGTTGTGGACAAAGTCGGAGATTGGCTGATCGACTCAGTTGTTCGAGAGATTGGATATTTGTTTACCTATGAGAGCAACATCACATCTTTGAATAATGAATTTGAGACGCTGGAGTATATCAGAAACGGGGTGCAGTTAGGAGCGGAAGCTGCCCGGAGAAACTCACGTGAGGTTGCACCAACAATCCAGCATTGGTCAGCGCGTGTTGATACCACTACTAGTGATGTATCTACTATATTTCGACGTAGAGCTGAAGTTGAAAGAGGTTGTTGCTATGGTCGGTGTCCTAACTGGAAGTCGTGTTACTTGCTGAGCAAGAAATCTAAGGAAATTGTACTGGATGTGATTGGTCTTCAAACTGAAGGCAAAAATTATGTGGATTTTTCCTATCCTGTTGAAGTTGAAGTTATGGCTAGTAACACTGGTGAGGAATTTGAGTCCAGAAAATTGAAAGAGGAAGAAGTCATGGCTGCTTTGAGAGACGTTGACGGGGTCACTATGATTGGGATATGTGGTATGGGTGGTGTTGGCAAGACAACAATGACTGAGAAAATAAGACAAAAGGCGAAACAAGAAAGGTTGTTCAATGATGTTGTCATGGTAACTGTGAGTCAACAACCGGACTTCAAAAGAATTCAGGATGAAATTGCGAGAGAAGTTGGGCTGACCTTAGAAGGGAATAATTTGTGGAGTCGTGGAGATCAGCTGTATTCAAGGTTAATGGATCAGGACAGCAGCATCCTTATAATCTTGGATGATGTTTGGAAGGCTCTTGAACTAGAAAAACTTGGAATTCCCAGTGGTAGCAACCAAAAACATCAGTGTAAAGTGATATTCACAACGCGTTTCCGATCTGTTTGTGAAGCAATGGGAGCTCAGAAGATCATGGAAGTTGGAACCTTATCTGAAGAGGAAGCATGGATCCTTTTCAGCCAGAAAGTTGGAAATTCAGTCGACAATCTTTCTCTACTTGACATAGCAAAAGATGTCGCCAAAGAATGCAATGGGCTGCCGCTTGCAATTATTACAGTTGCAGGAGCACTAAAAAAGCATAAAACCAAGCGCTCATGGGATTGTGCCCTTGAACAATTACGTGGCGCAGTAACAATAAATATCCCTGAAGTTCTCACAGAGGTGTATAAACCTCTGAGGCTAAGCTATGATTACTTGGGAAGTAATGAAGCTAAGTACCTCTTTTTGCTTTGTTCCTTGTTCGAGGAAGATAGTGATATCCGTCCTGAAGAATTACTTAGATACGGAATGCAGCTTGGCATCCTTTCGGAAATCAGTAATTTAGAACATGCAAGAAATATGGTGTGTTATCTATTGGAAATATTGAAAGATTGTTTCTTGTTATCCCAAGGTTCAAACAAAAGTTATGTCAAAATGCATGATGTGGTCCGTGATGTGGCTATAAGTATTGCGTCTGAGGGAGAGCATAACTTTATGGTAAGTCACCATGTGAACTCGGAAGAGTTCCCAAGAAGAACTTCCTATGAGCATTTCAGTCACATGTCAATTGTTGCAAATAAATTTGATGAGCTTCCTAGCCCAATCGTTTGTCCAAAACTGAAGCTTCTAATGTTAAAACTGTGTTTCGTAAAGCCATTCAAATTACAGGACAATTTTTTTGATGGCATGAGTAAACTCAACGTCTTAAGCCTGAGTGGATATGCGGACTCCATTTGGTCTTTTCCAGCATCCGTTCAGAGGTTGTCATGTCTGAGGACGTTGTGTCTGAGTAGTGTACGGTTGGATGACATATCCATCATTGGAGAACTTGTCACTTTAGAAATTCTCAGCATACGAGATTCTCAGTTAGAGGAGCTGCCAGTGGAGATAGGAAAATTGACGAATCTAATTATGTTAGAGTTTTGGAATGAGAATAAATCACTCGAAAGGATTTCAGCAGGGGTCTTATCAAGACTAACTCGATTGGAGGAACTACATATGATAAAAGTTAAACATTGTAGTTACTCCACCTTGAGTGAACTGGAACCTTTATCGAAATTAACTGCACTGACACTAAGTGAATGTTCCGAAAATGTGATCTACAGTGACTTGTGCCTTCCCTCCAAGCTGACACGATACATTCTTACAGTGGGTGAAGCTTACAGAGAGATTTCAAGCATGGATGATTACGACAAGAATATTGCGTTAAACGTCACTGAGACTGCCCCATTGGGTGATTGGATCTGCCACATGTTGAAGAAGAGCGAAGTTGTACATTCAACCGGAAAGGGATCTAATAATGTGTTGACTGAGTTGCAGCTGAATAAACTTCAGAATGTGAAATGTCTCAGCCTCTTTGATTGTGATTTAGTCACACATTTATTGAACATCTCTCAGAGGACACATGAAGTAATCAAGTTCCCGAATTTATATGAGTTGGAACTTCAATCTCTGGAATTCTTCACACACTTTTGCAGTGACAATGTTGAGGGCATTGAGTTCCCTCGGTTGCGGAAAATGAAGCTCAACAGATTACATCAGTTCCAAAATTTCTGGCCTACAGCCAACAACTCCATCGCTCACTCAAATCCTCTTTTTCATGAAAAGGTTTGCCTCTACTTTTCTACATGATCATTATAAAAAATTATACTCTTTTTTGGTCATGAATATTACCTTACTTGAGCACTAAAGATCCTTACTTTGCTTGCACAATGTCTATTTTTCTACTATTACTAGTGTTAGAAAAAAAAAAGGGCTTGATATACTCCTTTGGATCATTTATGTAGCAATAGGGATATATGTGAAGCACTGTTGTAACGAGAGCTCTAAATCGCAAATTTGAGGGGTATATCATGCCCTTTTCTTTTTTAAGAAAAGTATTAATAGTATATTTCATATATTTGCAGGTTTGTTGTCCGAACTTGGAAGTGCTATTGATTGATAAAGCTAACTGCATAAGTGCTCTATGCTCTCATCAACTTCCTACGGCCTACTTCAGCAAACTTGTACAATTGAAAGTATATAGTTGTGGAAAATTGAGAAACTTGATGTCTCCGTCAGTGGCCAGAGGTATTTTGAATCTCCGAATACTACAAATAGCAGCCTGCATATCAATGGAAGAAGTGATCACGGAAGAGGAACAACAAGGAGAAGAAATCATGACTAATGAGCCTTTATTTCCCCTATTGGAAGAGTTGTACCTTTACGATCTGCCAACGCTGAGGCATTTCTTTATGAATAAGTGTTCTGATGACTTTCCATTTCTCGGAGTAGTGTGGATTCTTAACTGCCCTGAAATGAAGACATTTGTCCAAATCAGGGGCGTATACGTATACAGGAGGGGGTCATCGGGTTCACGTGAACCCATGGTCCCCTCCCGAAATCATATATAGTAGTGTTATATTTTTTTAAAATATTTAAATATAGATGCGTGGACCCAGACTCGAAGTATCATATAATGTAGTACGATGATGATTGGGTGCACCTCTCTAGGATATTTTATCTATCTTGTTTTAGTTTTCTTTCTAAGATTTTGTAACTGGTTTGGATAAATAAAAGTTAATTTTGGACCTATGATTTTAAAATTTTTAATGGTTTTCAGTAAAAAGAATCTAACCGATCAAATTTATGTCTTAGATCCAACTTTTTGTAAAAGTGCACCCATTATCTATAAATCCTAAATACGCCTCTGTCAGTCCAATAGGGATCTGATTTGTGAGTACACAGAGTCTTGAAAGTGTGAACAATGACGATGAGGTGAAAGTAGTTGATCTTAATAAAGCGATGTTCAATTCTATGGTTTGTCTTGCGCTGCTAGCAAGTTAGTTGTATAACTAGTGTACTACGTATTCTAAAACTGAACTACTACTGTGTTGTAATTCATTTTTCTTCTCTTTTTGTTTCATTTGAATTCCTTTTTTAGTTGTCTTTTGTTTTATGAAATATGGATAGTCAAAATTTCAAGTGAAAAGACTCAATATGTCATCGAACTTTGAGAAAAGACTCATCTATGTTATTTATTAAAAAAAATTGATTCATCTATGTCATTTCCGTTAAAAATGAATGGGACCTTTTCTCAAGGGAAACACCTAGCTTAAGATTTTATATTACTTGCACACCATATTGGATTTGACCAGTTTGCATATTTGAAAATTTTGGTCTTTCTTTTACTATCTTCCATTGAAGTATTTCAAGCATACAATTTGACATCAAACTGTACTTGATGACATTAAGGTTAAAGGTTTTTATTAATTCCTTTATTTGCTGGTAGCAATATATGTATGTGTGCACCAGAATATGTATTTGAATTTGCGCATTCCAGGGCTAAAATACTTCCTACCCTTACATGGAACTCGAAACATCTTATTTTTTTTATTTTTTTTAAAAAAAAAACAATATTCACCATTCCACCAAAATCTTTGGTGGTAAGACCTCCCTTCTATTAGTACCTTCTTATTTTTTTCATCTATTTAGAAAAAAGTTTGTGAGGTGGGTAAGAGTTAGTAATAATGGAGTATTACAATTATTAGGTGCGTGGAACCAAGTCAAGAATTGGTGATAAGCCTGTTCCTTGAGCTTTTATTTTTCTGAGTAATAGTACAATTATTAGTTGGATGAACCAAGTGATCTATTGTAGAGTATTGCCCTGTGAGTTAACACTTCAAATAATTCTACAAGGTATCTTTTATCTTCCACAAGCACGGCAAGGAAGAATCAAGGACAAAAGAAGAAAAAAAGAACATAAATCCAGTTCAACCCATCTTTTATGACTCAATTTACCTATAAGGCAAACAGTAGGCTACAGCTACAAGCATCATAAGTACCTGAACTTAACAAAGCATAATCAATTGGTGATTGCATGTTAGTTACAATTGTTAACAATGAGATTCATCTGTAATTACCTTTATAGATAAGCTGATAGATCGTTAGTGCATAAAACTTAAAACTATTAATCGCAAAGGCACAAACGTCAAGCTGTTTGTCAAAAGGAAAATTATAAGGTAAACAATATTGTATTATGTTTAACACTAAATATATTTTAGCAGCAACGGCAGTTCTCCAGTAGCTAGTGCAAAGGTTAAAAACAATGAGATGCCTGATCAATGCTAAAAAAAAATGTATTTCAAAAAGACCCAATTCTACAAGGAAGAATTCACTGAACGTGTCAATGGTAATATCACACATCACAGCGGATCCAAGATGGTCATCACAGGTGAAGCAAGAGTCCAAGTACTTGTCACCTGATTTCAGTAGAACTATATTTAACCCAAGGTATGCATGTATACAAGATTCAAGGAGGCAAAGTTGATATCCAGCTCTTCAGAGATAGTTTCGGGCAATCTCCTCATACGCTATATCCTTAACAGCTCCAACAAAAAATAGCTGATGAAG
>JAJOOO010007425.1:0-18286 GCA_029582685.1 Solanum piurae
CTGGCTAGGATTATTGGTGGTGACCAAAACGAAGCAAGAACAAAGCGAGTAATAGGGACATAGTAAGTTAAATTAGATAACTCATTGACGCTTTCATCGTTACCTCTGTTGGTATGCTTATATGGACTTGGGCAATTCTCCCTCATAAACTAGATTTGAGTTGAGTTAGACTCAAGTGTCATATCCTTACATGGTATCAGAGGCAGGTAAATCCCCGTTGGGGCTCCTGGTCCATGTTGGTGGTTTGTTTATATGAAATTGGACAATTTTCTCCTTGTGAGCTAGCTTTTGGAGTTGAGTTAGGGATGTGCCATATCTTTAGAACCTCCATAAAATCATTTAACCCATATTAAACATTATATATGTCTTTGTGCAGTGGCTATATGTCTCCAGAATACGCAGTTGATGGGAAATTTTCAGTGAAATCAGATGTCTTCAGTCTTGGTGTTCTTCTACTAGAAATAGTCAGCGGAAGAAAGAACAGAACATTTCATCATCCAGATCACCATCATAGTCTTATAGGACATGTAAGCAAGACACAAATCCAGTTTTGTCATTTCATACTACATTTGTATTTCCTACATGTCATTGAAAACTATACTTGATTTTGCTATAGGCTTGGTTATTATGGAACGAAGGAAAGGCTTTGGAACTAATCGATGATTGTTTAAAAGAATCGTTTGTGGAATCCCAAGTGCTAAGATGTGTTCATGTGGCACTGTTATGTGTTCAACGACTAACAAATGAAAGACCAACAATGTCAACAGTGGTTTTCATGTTGAGCCATGAAGAAGTGGCATTACCTCAACCAAAGGAGCCTGGTTTCTTCATAGAGAGAAGTACAGCTGAAACAGATGATTCAAATGAGAAAAGATGTATCAGTGACAATGTTTTGACATTAACAATTCTTCAACCAAGATAGCAATGGCGGAACCAGAAATTCAAAAACCTTCTATTGTATAAAGGTGATTCAACAACTAATGTATATACAATACAGAAAATCTGTTCATCCCTATATGTACAGTAAAATATTTTGATGAAGGGGCTTCAATTGAACCCCTCTACACCATGCAGCTCCGCCCCTGATTGGTATTGGACGAGCATTTATTAACATGCTTACACGGAAAAATTGTGTATATCTCTCTGATATTTGATTAAGACTCATGAGCCATCGGGACCATTGTGTCAAGTTGAGCAAATTGTCAGAACATGATGGAAATGGACATATAAGTTGTTACACAGTATAATGACTAATAGTATATCTGAATGGCTAAATGATAGCCACTGACTTTGTTGAGCAATAATTTTTCCTCATGACTACAAATCAACATCATGTCCTGGGGGAGTGTTTCTTTTCAATCACATTCATCATATCTTTTTCCACATCTCTATCACCAAACTCGAGTTTTTTGCAACTTTTTCCTGGTTTTTCTACAAGGTGTTCAGTACCAGCTTTGGGCAACTATTCAGGATTCCCTCTTTAGCCGGTAAGATTCTTCCTAGCAAAGGTAACTTCCTTCCCGGGGATTAAAACCGGGAAAATCTATCGAAATTACATACTATGCACATAACAATCTGCATAATATATTTTACTAAAAGTAATGAGATGGTGTCATCGACAATGACCTCTAACCTTCCAAGCTGAAGAAATATGTAACTCGTACATAGTTTAATTAGTTAATTAAGTCAATATATAAAGGTGGTTATCAGATGAAGAAATCAGGCTTAATAAGGTCTATTCAAGTCTTTGGCTCATAGAAATAAAGAGGAGAAATGAAAGATAACATAAATGGGACGGGGCTTTTTTTGAAAAATGCTAAACATGGTAGGGCAAGATGGGTCGATATCTTAGCAGGTCAAGGCTTGTCTTGCCTTAACCACCCTATTGACATCCCTACCTACTTCAAGGTAGGTCAGCTTCAACAAGATGCCCATAAATCCCAGAATGCCTACCTTCCTAGTTCCTGGAACTATGTAAATCTTTGCATTTGATTCTGATTTGAACAGAATACAGATTTATATTCAGAGGTAGTTACAATAAGTCGACAAGGAAATGTTCTCGAAAACACTCACAAAATAATAATTCAAAAAAATGAAGTCATTGCCAACAGAAAAAAAGGAAGGCCGTTCAATCAAGAAAAAAAACAAATCCCTTGATGGTTTATACTCCTAAGGCATAAAGCAGTGCAACAGAAGCTCCTACAGTGATTGTCCAGAGATATATGGTTTGAGACAAAGAATTAGCACCACTGCATTGATCATTAGAACCACTGAAGCATCCAGGTCTACTTACCTTAGGCTCTACTCCCCCTGTGGAAAAGCTACTCTTTGGTTTGCCATTGCTGAAGAGTACACACCAGAAATAGGGGCCACCACCACCAGAGCCACTCACAGCAGCACCAACCTCAGTGTGATTCTTGCTGTAGAGAATATCCAAACTCTTGGTATTTCTTATAAGAATATCATTGAATGCTTCAGAAGGTTCGGCATACTTGGATTGACATGCGAGAAATCTTCCAGTTATTTGAGCAAGCGATGACGCCTGCACGCCACAGTTAGGGGCAAATTCTTGGGCGAATTCAGATTCAGCAGGTTTCTTTCCATCTGGCCCTCCAACTACTTTACAATCACCTCCGTATGCTTTTATATATTGCAGAGCCAAGCATGCCAAGCCAGGGTTACTGTATAAGGAGGATAATTTATTCGCAGTTCTGTTACTATTAAGGGCAACTACCAGCTCATCAGCAGGATTATCAGTGACCTTGGCTGTAGTTTATCAAGCCAATATATGTGTTAGAGGTTGATCATAAAGGCAATAATAGTGAATCAAGATCGAGAAGCTATCTGCTTGAAGGAATACACATTGGGAATGACAAGAAAAATTACATCTAAACCCAAGAGGCATGAGACACATGTCAGTATGCTTTCGGTAATTGGAAGTACAAGCAATTATCTAAGACTGACTAAAGGAAGAAGAGCCAGATAAGGAGAGTAAACATCATTTAGGCTGTGACTATAATTCTAGCACACTCATGGAAAGATTATCAACAACCACCATATTATCAAGAGAGTTCTAACAAGAAAGATACAAAATTAGGGCTCCAACATAGTATTTGAAGGCATAAACTAAAGCACCTTGAGCACTGTCCTTCCATTAGTGAGGTAGAGTCCCACATTGGTTGGGTAAAAGACTGGTGGTTTGTTTATATGAACTTAGACAACCCTCCCGTCATGAGCTAACTTTTGAGGTTGAGTTAGGTCCAGATGTCATATCTTTACCTGGGCGGCAAGGGGTGTTGGAATGGGTTAGAGTCCTCATTGGTCTCCTTATATGGACTTAGGCAATCCTCCCCTCATGAGATGACTTTTGTGGCAAGGGGTGTTGGAATGGGTTAGAGTCCACATTGCTCTCCTTATATGAACTTAGGCAATCCTCCCCTCATGAGATGACTTTTGTGGTTGAGTTAGGCCAGGTGTCATATCTTTACGGGTTATCTTCTCATGTTACCACAAATTACAAAGACCGAAAAACCGATTTGAGCAGCTTCCCCTAACTATTCACACTATTCACAAAATCAGAATTTGCAGATTGACTAAATAGTTTCTAGTCAGTGCTATAAATGCAACATGCCAACAAAATCAGAATTTGCAGATTAACTAAAGAGTTTCTTGTCAATGCCATAAATGCAACATGCCAACATCCTCTTTTCCTATACCATTAGCTAGCTTAATAAGGCAAGAATCACATAGAAACCAATGTTCTATTATTAAGATATATCTTTAGTAATCCCATAATTGTACAAATAACATATTCCAAATCCTTCCCGATACCTCCCAATGAAAATCTCAAATTTGGATCCCGAATTGCCAAAGCACAACTTTGCACACTACTACTTAATATTGATCACTATTGAGCAACCAGATAATATCATTTAACAAAGTCTAGTAAAGTAGATCTATCAATCTCAGAAACTATGCACTTTATATATTATAACTGAAATCCTATTTGCATGAACTTAAAATCTTTCAATGCTGATAATTACTCAGCAATCAGCACATTATAGTTTATTCAATAAATTATACACCAAAAATTGAAACCCAATCCTTAATTAGATCCACCAGTAAGATAGTTTAAGTGGCAAAACACACATAAGAAACATTAACTAAAAAATCGAAAATATAAAAAGAAGAATAAAGAATCCTTACTTTGAACTTTAGCAGCAGAAGCTGAGATGAAGAAAATGCAAAGAAGAAGAAACCATTGAAGCATTGCCATTTCTGAACTGAAGATGTCGGTGGGAGTGGGAGTGGGAGTGGGGTGGGTGGGTATATAGAAGAAGCTAGCTGTTGAGCAGAGGAAAAAAGTTTGTTTGTACGTCTACTTCGATCTGATGTTTTTTAAAACTCACCATCATATTGAACTTAATTACTGTAATGCCACCAACTGAATTTTCATTTTCATTTTCATTTTTCATTTTCAACTGATAAAGAATTAAAAACTAATGTATAATGACCAAACTGCCCTTAAGGAGTCTATGTGATTATTCACGTTGAGAAGTCTTATTTTAAAGACAAAAGATTATCTATTAAAGGCTATTCCATTTTTAGGGCTCGAATCAAACCATCTGGTTAACGATCTCACCACAACCATATGGTGGTAGTTCTAAACAACTTGGAACATAAATAGTTCTCTAAAGTTGATGCTCCTACATCCATATAGTAAGTTTGTGAGTGATTTGAAATTTGAGTTATTATTATTGGGATCTCCACCCCCGAATGGGTCCTGCTGTATCCGGATTTAGTCGGACCCCGAATGGGTTCTGCAGTGCGTGATTTGGATTTTGTCGGAGCTCCAATGTGGGCTCCAGACACCGAGTGGGAAACAAAAAAAAATACTTCATATAGAATAGGGCTTATGTATCATGTATAGCAACTATGTTTGATGAATATATTCATTGTCCCCAAAAAAGGTATTGCATGATATAGATACCTCTAACTACTTATGCTTACAAATTTTGCCAATAATTAGTCCATTGATTGCTCAATTATCAAAGACAAGAAGTGTATATCAATTATTTGCCCTGCCTTGATATGAACACTGGCATTAAACTATCTCTTTTAGTATATTCTATCATATATACACTAGTACTGTTTGACAAACAAGACAAAGTAAATACATTTCAAGACATCCAATAGTTGATTATTTGTCTATCTTGGCTCAAGAACTGTTAACGTCGTGTTGTTACTTAGACATTCTTCATCAGTAGATTCCATTGGATTCCTCTCTGTGAAAAAACCTGGATGCTTTGGTTGAGGAAGAACCAGACCTTCATTTCCCAACCAAAAAACCACTGATGCCATTATAGGCCTATCCTCTGGGAGTTTTTGGACGCATAACAAACCGACCTGGATGCATCTCAACACTTGAGATTCTGAAAATGATTCTTTCAAACATTCATCCATCAGTTCCAACGCGTTGCCTTCAGTCCAAAGTAACCATGCCTATATTACAAACAGAACACATTTATACAAATGTATTCGCAATAGAAAGCTAAGAGCGAATTAAGGGAATGAAGTTGTGTAATGTATATGCTTACATGTCCCAAAAGATTGTGAAGATGTTCCAAATGATGAAATTTCCTGTTCCTTCTGCCACTAACTATTTCAAGAATGATTACGCCGATGCTGTATACATCTGATTTTACTGAATACTTCCCATCAACAATATACTCCGGGGACATATATCCACTACATCAATTCAATAAGTTTATGCTCATGTACTGATCTAATATAATAAAGATTCTACGATTTAAAGATGTGTAGAAACTTACAATGTCCCTACTATACTCTTAGTTTCTCCTTCCACTTGATCTCCACCAAATATCTTGGCTAGGCCGAAGTCAGAAATTTTGGCATTCATGTCAGTATCTAATAAAATGTTGCTGGTCTTGAGATCTCTGTGAATTATTCTTAATCTTGAGTCCTGGTGAAGGTAAAGAAGACCTCGAGATATTCCTATAGCAATTTCAAAGCGGTTCTTCCATGAAAGTGAAGCTTTTCTGCTTGGATCTGCACAATGGAGAATTAATCATTGAGTGATGCAGAGATATTGAGGACTTATATCAAGTACTATTTATTAATGGATCATGAAAAGCAGACCAAAAATGAAATAGTCCAAGCTAGCGTTGGGCATAAACTCATAGATTAGCATCCTTTCTTCTCTTTCAAGGCAGCAACCCAAAAGCTTGACAAGGTTCCTGTGTTGCAGTTTGGAAATGAGAACGAATTCATTTCTCAACTCTTGAAAGCCTTGTCCAGATTGCTTTGATAACCTCTTTACTGCTATCTCTTGTCCATTTGGTAGGATACCCTGCAATTTCTATCAAGGGTCAAACATGCCATATTAAGTTAGACGTTGAGGATTAAAGTTGATTTACCTTGTAAACCGGTCCAAATCCACCCTTCCCGATCACATTCGTAGCAGAGAAGTTCCCAGTGGCACTAGTAACAGTAACCAAATCAAACAATGGAAGCTCCATGTCCTCATTTTCAACATCTGGACCTGTCAATATACATTCGCCCACCACAAACATGATATCAATGAGAATTTGGTAAAGGCAAACAATGTCAGCTAGATAGAAAATTCACCTAGCCAGCACAGCATTTAGACTTGACAATTTTCTTATAAAGTTGGCAGACAAGAGTGACTCAACTATATTTACCTATTCTTCTTTTCTTCCTTTGGAAGGAAAACCAAGCTAAAAAGCTGAGGATAAATGTTGCTACCACTGCTGAAATGACACCAATCAGGACTGACATCTTTCTACTCCGCTTCCTGTCTGAATATGTTCAATAATTAGTTCATAAGCAGTCTTCAATTTACATATGAGTTTGCCATGAACTGAATGAGTGACTTGCTCACCAGTTTTAAAGAGCTGTGCATTTATATTGAACAACAAAATGAGGAAATGGTGCAGAGTAGGGTCATTACCTATCTCTGAAGCAGCAACTCTCACAAACAGGTTTTGCTCATTTTGGCTCAACTCTCGAATATCAATGAGATCTCCGAACCATTGTAAGCATCCACTTCCGCCATTTCTAACATCAAGATTTGAGTAGGCTGTACAGTTGCAATCAGCTAAGCATAATTTCTCACATTCTTCAAGGCTAATGCTCTCATTATACCAGGAGTTTCTCGAATCAGGCATCTTGATGCCCGTAAATTTAAGAAAACCGTCTTGGTTACA
The DNA here is from genome assembly GCA_029582685.1 of Solanum piurae. Lineage (NCBI taxonomy): Eukaryota > Viridiplantae > Streptophyta > Magnoliopsida > Solanales > Solanaceae > Solanum > Solanum piurae. The sequence continues at coordinate 7,248 of JAJOOO010007425.1, forward strand.
ATCCAAAGAAGTTCTCCTAACACAACCAGTAGACCAATCTGCTGCAGACTGTTGAGGAACCCTGTGAAGTCATAATTAAGTAATCAATATAATATCTATGTGCTTGGCCCAAGAAATAGAATCAAGCACACACATGAAGGGGAGTGTAAAATCATAACTAAGTAATCAAGTGTGTTATCTCTAATAGCTTAAGGTTTGATGATCACTCATTTTAACAATACCTATGATTGAAACCTTGCAAGCAGTCACATGGAGGGGAGTTATTGATGTTGCAACTTGCATAAGGACCGCATAAAGCAAAACGACCACAGTTATCAAATTGTACTGTTGAGTAGAGAAACCAACTCTGACTGCTCTCAATCCATGTTATGTGTTCTATCAGCCCTTCCGGGTTAAGCACCATCCTGCTGGGCAGTGACTCGTTCTTAAGCTTGAATTGGTAGTAAATTTGCTGCTGATTAATAATAAACTCGGAAGTGTAATGTGTATTTGGTTTACTATTTGCACTAACACTAAATGCATTACCTTTCCACATCCCTGAGCTAGACACTATAGTTGAATTTTTCCACACAAACAATTGTGGGTATCCATGAGAATCAAGACGGTTTATATATTCACCAGGAGAAGGATCATCAATGCTCTTCCATGATGACATGTACCAATCCATGCCCGTGACCAAATTACGTCCAAGTTTCATGCCAGGTATAAAAGTATTTCCTGGATAATCAAAACTCTGCCATGCAAAATTAATTTCCAGGTCTCTTTCATTTCCATCATTGACAACAAGGTTCCCGGAATCCAGGATCCGTGCTTTTGGATCCTTTAAGGATCTTGATGAGTTTGATGACCAAATTGAAATATTGGAATTATCAACAAGTACAAGAATCCCATTGGGTTTGAGTGTTAAAACTCCTGATGTGTCATTAAGTGGAATATCTCTGTTTGCAACCCAGACAACAGTTCTAGGTGATATCTTCTTGTACCATATGCCAACGTAACGATTCTTCGGATTTCCAGGACTGAAAAATCCAAGCTCATAAATCCCACCAGCTGAAACAGTTGTGTCACCATCTCTAATGGATTTATCTGTTGTGATCGTGTCTAATGCCGCGGAAATTAGTAAGATGAAGAAAAAATGGGAGCAAAGGAATAAAAACAGTAGCCCTTTTGATAGATTCTGACTCATGTTTTTGATTGACAAGTTTAAAAAAGCCTTGACACAGAAAAGAATAGTGATAACTTTTTTTTTCTCAGTTTAAAATTAACAGTCATGTCCAAAAATGTTCTATATAAAGAAAATTAAAAAAATAAAACACTTCTTTGAATGCTCTAAACCTCTTAATGAAAGGTCAATCACAACTGCTTCTAAGAATTAGATGTCAAAGTCTGAACTTGTCAAAAGTTGTATGCCTTTGACTTCCCATTTCCACCATTAATCTGGTGTTTGCAATTGCACGCTATAGAACTATTCGTACAAACATATGGCATGCATCTATTTTCTTGGTGTAAAGACATGAAATGTATTGGAGTAAATTGCCTAAAAGTCTTCCTAAAATGAGTTATTATTAATGACGATGTGACATCTTGGACTAGTAATAGCAGAACTAAGAAAAAAGGAACTGATAGTCTTTTTTATTTTCTATTAGTAATATTAATGCATTTATTTTAAAAAGTTGTAAAGTCACCATCTAATATTCAACTGAGAGAAAAAATATAAAGACTTGTTGGCCATGCTGCAAGAAGAATCTTCAACTCAAGGAACTGTTCAGAAAGATATAGCTAATGCTTAATCAAATATCTTTGTTTGACCCTAAGAATGGAGTCGCTTTTGATGAGGAGACTTTAGTTTCACCCAAAAAGTCAGACTTTCCAGTGTGAATCCGGATTAATTGTGCTACTAAGTGTGTACTGAAATGTGTGTACACACTTCCAGATTTTCTTTTAATTAATTAGATATAATTTGTGTTGATTGAACTTGAATTCACAATAGCCTTACCCGATTACAACAAACTAACTGATAAATTGAGCTGATTCTGTTGAATCCATTGAATTTCTTTCGATAAAAAATCCAGGCTGCTTTGGTTGAGGAAGAACCAGGCCTTCATTTCCCAACCAGAAAACTACTGATGCCATTGTAGGCCTATCCTCGGGGTGTTTTTGGGCGCACAACAAACCAACCTGGATGCATCTCAACACTTGAGATTCTGAAAATGATTCTTTCAAACATTCGTCCATCAGTTCCAACACTTTGTCTTCAGTCCAAAGTAACCATGCCTAAATTACAAACAGAACACATTTATACAAATGCATTCACTATAGAAAAAGTGAGTTAAGGGAACGAAGTTTAGTGTTGTATGTGCTTACATGTCCCAAAAGATTGTGATGATGTTCCAAATGACGAAATTTCCTGTTCCTTCTGCCACTAACTAGTTCTAGAATGATAACACCGATACTGAATACATCGGATTTTACTGAATATTTCCCATCAACAGCATACTCAGGTGACATATATCCACTGCATCAACTCATCAAATTTAAGTTCATGTACTGTATGAGAATGTCTATCAGAAAAATTTTGTAGAACTTACTATGTCCCTATCACTCTCTTAGTATTTCCTTCCACTTGTTCTCCGCCAAAAATTTTGGCAAGGCCAAAGTCAGCAATTTTGGCATTCATGTCGCCATCTAGTAAAATGTTGCTGGTCTTGAGATCTCTATGAATAATTCTAAATCTTGAGTCCTGGTGAAGGTAAAGAAGACCTCGAGATATTCCCACAGCAATTTCAAAGCGATTCTTCCATGCAAGTGAAGCTTGTCTGCTTGGATCTGCACAATGTAAAACCAATTCTTGAGTGATACAGAGATATTGAGGACTTATCAAGTAGTAATATTTAGTTAATGAATCACGAAAAGCAGACCAAAAATGAAACAGTCCAAGCTAGAGTTGGGCATAAACTCATAGATTAGCATCTTTTCTTCTCCTTCAAGGCAGCAACCCAAAAGCTTGACAAGGTTCCTATGTTGCAGCTTGGAAATGAGAGCAATTTCATTTTTTAACTCTTGAACGCCTTGTCCAGAATACGTTGATAGCTTCTTTACTGCTATCTCTAGTCCATCTGGTAGAATACCCTGCGATTTTCTCTCAAGGGTCAATTATGTCCCTTCTAGCTTTTAGTTGAAGATCAAAATTGATTTACCTTGTAAACATGTCCAAAGCCACCCTCACCAATCACATTCGCAGAAGAGAAATTTTCAGTGGCAGTAGTAACAGTAACTAAATCAAACAATGGCAACTCGAGGTCCTCATTTCCAACTTCTGAACCTGTCAACATATATTTTCCGATCACAGACATGTTATTATTGAACTTTTCCTCAATTATTTGGTAAAGTTGAACAATGTTAGCTCGATGGAGGTAAAAAAGCATTCACAGGTAACAATTTTCTAATACCTCCAGTATGTTTATCTGTTTTTTTGTTCTTTCTTTGGAAGGTAAACCAAGCTACAAAGATGAGGATAAAAGTTGCTACTAGTGCTGAAATGACCGCAATCAGGAGGGACCTCTTTCCCCTCCGATTTCTGACTGGATCTGTTTAATAAAAAGTCCATAAGCAGTCTTCAATTGAATGAATTGACAATATCAGTATGAATTGCTTCCGCGACTATCAGTGACATTAGATAGTAAAGTTCCTTAAATTCTAAAGAGTTGTGCTTATATTGTGCAAAAGTACACGAAAATGGTATAGAGTAGGGTCATTACCTAATTCTGAAGCAGCAACTCTCACAAACAGGTGTTGCTCATTTTTGTTGTACTCTCTAATATCAATGAGTTCACCGAACCATAGTAAGCATCCACTTCCTCCATTTCTTATATCAAGATTTGAGTAGGCTGTACAATTGCAATCAGCCAAGCACATATTCTTGCATTCTTCAAGATTAATGCTTACATTATACCAGGAGTGTCTAGAATCCGGCATCTTGATATTTGTAAATTTAAGAAAACCATCTTGGTTACAAGACAAAGAAGTTTTCCTTATACAACCATTTGTCCAGTCCACTGCATACCATTGTTCAGGATACCTGTGAAGACACAATTAACGAATTAACATGGTATAGGAACAGACAGAGGAGTCGTGTGAAAGCATAAATAAGTTACTAAAAGTATGCTCTCTCTAATAGCTTAAACATTTACATGAGATGGTCACACAACAATACCTAGGCTTGAAACCTCGCAAGCAGTCACATGGAGGAGAGTTATTGATGTTGCAACTTGCATAAGGACCACATAAAGCAAAACGATCACAATTATCAGATTGTGTTGATACGTAGACTATCCATCTGTGATTACGCTCGATCCATGTTAGGTGTTCTACCATTCCAGCCTGATTGATCACCACCCTGGTGGGCAGGGACTCATTAAGCTCGTATTTAAAGAAAATCTCCTTCTGTTTAATAACAAACTCGAAAGCATAATATATAGCTGGTTGATTTTTAGGACTACTACTAAATGTGATACCATTCCATGGCCCTGTGCTATATACTATAGACGAATTTTTCCACACAAAAAATTGTGGGTATCCATGAGAATCAAGACGTTCTATATATTCACCAGGAGCAGGATCATCCGTGCTCTTCCATGACTCTATGTACCAATCCATTCCCGTTACCAAATTACGTCCAAGCTTCATCCCAGGTAATAAAGTATCTCCTGGATAATCAAAACTCTGCCACGCGAAATTAACTTCTGAATCACTATCATTTCCATCATTGACAACAAGGTTACCGGAATCCAGGAGCCGTGCTTTTGGATTCGTTAACGATCTTGATGAGTTTGATGACCAAATTGAGGCATTGGAATTATCAACAAGTACAAGAATTCCATTGGGATTGAGTGATAACACTCCTGAATTGTCATTCAATGGAATGTTTCTATTGGCAACCCAAACGACAGTTCTAGTTGCTATCTTCTTGAACCATATGCCAACGTAGCGATTCTTCGAATTTCCAGGGCTGAAAAATCCAAGCTCATAAACCCCTCCAGCTGAAACAATTGTGTCGCCATCTCTAATTGGTTTTTCTGTTGTGATTGTGTCTAATGCTGTGGAAATTAGTAAGATGGAAAGAAAAATGGAGCTTAAAAATAAAAAATGTTTCCCTTTCATGATTATGATGATTCGTGCCTTCGATTTTTCGAAAAACTTAAAGCCTTAATAACACACACACAAAAAAAAAAAAAAAACACCAGTTCCTTTCATTGACAAGCTAAGGTCAATTTAATTTTTTTCACTTTTAACTGTTGAGAGGCAGCTAAGAATTAGGATGTGATAGGTCTGAACCTGTTCATTGTTGTATACCTTTTGACTTCTAAAAGTATTAAATGTGTGATATATGATTGAACGTTCGATAATAATGCTTAATCGTAGTTAATTAATTGGCCATATATATGAATAGACATTCAAACTTGTCCCCAACTTAGACACACCTCTAGTTGGCATAAGTGTGGCCCCTGCACGAGTCAGGCAAACCTCACGCGTGAGCTACAAACTGCCATGACATGTTAAATGATGGAACAATGTAGAGCCAGTACTAGTGCGAGTTCTGTGGGTTCAGCTGCTTAGCTCAAACTATGTACTCCCTCTGTCCCAATTTATATGACACCTTTTATTATTTGAGAGTCAAACAGTTTAAATTTGATCGGAAATTTGCGCATGAATCTTCAATTTTTTTGAAATGAAATTTATATATTTGTAAACTATGTAAAAAGTATTATGAGTCACAATAATTGAAAATTCAAAATGTTTAAAAGATCTATGAAAAATTTACGGTCAAAGATAGACTTGTTTGAATCTTGAAATCTGAAAAGTGACATATAAAATGGGACAGAGGGAGTATATACATAGGTAAAATTAAATTAAAATGTATACATGTATAAGCTTTTGCATAATCATGCATATTCAACTCTATGAAACAAAATCAATGCTGATTGATTAGTGTCATCTAGAGACTAGAAGTTAGATTAGTACTACAGGTCTCGTGCTTTAAGTTAGCATAGGCATTCTAGATCTATTACAACAACAATAGCATACTATTGGATAATGTCAATATCGTTCGTGCCTATGGCAAGGCCCACCAGGACTAGGTTTGCCCGGCTTGGAGTCATGATCAAACATGACGTTTGTTTGACAAATTTAGTTAAGAAATAAAGTTGTGTCTTTACTATAAGCTATAATTTTTGGCATGACAGTAAATGTTTGATCCTAACGCATATTCAATATAATCTCACGAGGGATGTGGACAGGTTGTTTTCTTCTCTTTTGAATTGTCAACGCTCAAAACCAAGCAGATACGTTGGATATTGTAATAAGAAACAAATGTACTAGTTGCATCTAATACATCAATCTCTTTCATTTGAGTAGATGTGTGTACCATTGTGCCAAACGTTATAGCCATAGTCGAAAGCAAAACCATGTTGCTCTTGGTACCACTTAGTAGGATCAATTGCTTACTATCATGCCAAAAATTATAACCGATAATAAAGGTCAACTCTATAATAAACACTATGTTCGATCATGACTCTAATCTGAGCCACCTTAGCCCCCCATCATGGCCTTGCCATAGACAAAATGTTGACGTTGCCCAACACTTACTACTACAGTACTATAAATGTTACTAATGCTATGAGGATTCAATAATTCATATTTGCATAGTGTAAGGGAATTGATCAAATGAATCTCTTCATCATGCCCTTTAATGTCAGAAAAAATGTTGCATAACATGAACCACAATTTAATGATCAAGAAGATTTTATTTGTATTATTAGAGTGTTAGCTGTCAATAACTGAGAAAAAATATTTTGTATTATTAAAGCAAGTGGGCTTACCGAAAGTATGTTACTTTGTCGTTAAGCAAGGCTAGTGGCTAAAATAATTTATGTAACCTGTAGTTTGATAGAAATTAAAGAGCCATAAAAATAAAAATAAAAAATAGAAAGAGTCATAATATTAGAAGGGATATAAGTAAGTTTCAGCCCATATGCCCATTTCATCATGTTCAGATCATGAAGTCTCTTTCGATAAAAAAAAAAAAACTTATCCATATTTTATTTTTATATCAAATCAATAAATATATAGTGATGTATTTGTTGAATTTCTATCACATTACTATAATTAACTAAAATGCATATTTATTTCATTTATTCACTTAATTATCTATAATACTTAATCCGTCTCATATTATTAAAAATAGTTGATCCAAGTTACTTGTCATGACAGAAATAGAATTTATTTTTAAAAATTCACTTTTCATTTAATTAATTCTTTTTGAAAGTATTAATATTGCAAAGTTCCAAAAAAAGTTCCTCCATTACTAATCTTGATCGATAAGGCACATAAATAAAATGCATTAATTATCAAATGTGAATAAAATTAGCTTGTTTAAAGAGCATGCAAAGAAGAAAGTGGATAAATAACATGGAACAAAGGAAGAAATACCTTATTTGCAATTCAAACTTTTAAAATCAATTTATTTTTGAGAAATACTTATAATAAAAAACTGTTTGTGTTTGTCAATAAGTTTAATCAAATAAATTATAAATAATATAATTTAACGTAAATATCAAATGCTAATAAATATTTAGACCTCTTTTGCACAAATTGACAGAATGATTCGGATGGTTCTTGAATCTTGACATTAATAAACCAATCTCACATTGATGAAAGAACTGGGCAATCGTCAGCCCAGCCGCATGTTAATAAATGTCAGCCCAATAATAAAATATCCAATAATTCTAATTTTTAAGTTTCCAACCAACTGAAATTAATGGTTCAAACATATATGTCATGTTAAAAATAGTTGATTCATAATATTTGTTATTTCATAAAATTAATGCATAAATTATAATATTCTTCTTATTTTACTCTTGTGAGTTATTAGTCATGAAAGTATACATTTGACTAACATAGAAAAACTAAATGAATAATGTTCATTGGTCAAATTAATTAATCAAAATAAATTAATTCATATTCATTGATTGAAAAGTTTGACTTCAAAAAAAATTAAACAAGGTAGAATGGTAAACTTATTTAATTTCTTAATGCACGTGAAATAAAAAATGGTGACATATAAATAAGAATAGGGAAATACTGTTTTGGAAAAAAATAAATTACTAAAAATTAACTCCCGAAACAAAGGTAGTTTAAAATATTGTTAATATTAGAAAACCATATATCTTCATTTTGATCTCTGTCGATATATATCAAAATCTCCTTGAATATTATATTTTATATATAACGTGAATATTATTTTCTAACTGTTAAAGAGCAAATTGCAAGAGTTCAAGTAGAAAATTATATTTGCAGCATGACAAAACTTGTCTTTTTGTTTTTATTTTTTCTCAGTATAATATTATAATATGGTGACTTTTTTTTTTGGTTGAAAATATGGTGACTTCATAACGATTTACAATTTATAGGGGGGGGGGGGGGAATGAATGTGTCAACCGTGAAAGCTGGAATTAGTTATTTTGACCTGATTAATTACATTAGGAAATGGAAAAAATATTTCGTTGTATTTTTCTTATCTGTCACTTCACTTAAAAGATTTGGTCAAATATGTGTCTCTTTAAAAAATTATAAAAAGACATAAATCGATTTTAGGGATAGTTTTGCACTTTTAATCTCTTAATTAATGATGAATTTTAATTTTGATTTTTATAATATTCCATTAAGTGTATTTAAGTTTTCATTAACTGTTTGGAAAGCCACCTGGTAATTGAAATTGGTGTAATTATTAGAGTAGTAATTACCAGCCTAGTAATTACACAGTCTAGTAATTACACTGACTTGTTTGGCTGCCACATTGTAATTACACATGTCCTGTTTGGATGCCACAGTGTAATTACACATGTTGTGTTTTGATGCACAATTGCAATCATAAAATTATATTAAATTTTAAAAATAAAAATTAATTATTTAATTTATACTAGACAAATAAGAAACTTTATAAATGATATTAAATTAAATATTTAAGATATATATTCTTTTTTTAAAATATATTAATTAATAAACATGTATTCTTAACTAATATTATGAAAAAATTATGGATTTATATTTTTTCAAATTAATATATTTCAATTGAATTGATCATAAAAATTAAAAGTATGAAGTTTCTACGAACATCGTGAAATGCATGTTTGATAAATAGATTAATACATAAATAAATATCATAAATTATTAAATGTTCGACAAAAAGATAATCTATCAAGTCTAATTAAAAATGACTTGCAATGTGAGTTCAATATTACTAAAACAAATGAAACTGAAAATATAACATAAGTTATAAATTCAAAACAAAAAAATTAACATAATACTCTTATAGCAAATTTCAACATAGCATACATAAATATGATTTATTTTTTATTTTTTTAAAAAAAGAAAACGTAAGTCTATAACCTTACTTAACAATAAATTATATTTTAATTTAAAAATTAAAATACTAATAAAATTATGCTAATGAGAAAATAAGCATGGCATAAAGAAATCGATAATACAAAAAAAAAATAGAATCATGTGAAGTAAGGTTGAGAACGAGAAGAAAATGAAATATAATAATATAAAATAAAAAATAAACTTTTAGAAAATGTTAGAATAATAAAAATAAATATAGAACCTAAAATAATAGAAGTAAAAAAAATTAAAAAAAACAAAAAAATAAAAATAGAATTAAAAACAAGAAATTAAAAAGTAATCAGCTGGTAATTCATGCAATTACAGCAATTCGCAGCCTCTGCATATGAATTGTATAGTGTAATTACCTCCTGCCAATTACACCAACTACCTGTTGATCAAGTAATTACATGTCCAACCAAACAGTATATATAGTGTAATTACACCCAATTACACCAAATCCAATTATCAGGGTGTCCTTCCAAACAGGCCCTAAGTGAAATGTGTGTTAATATGTGTTGTTTTATCCCTTTATAAAAATATTTAATTTTTAGGTTATTGTTTAAATTATAGCACTCTCAAATATGAAATAACATCATGAATTCAACATAATACAACAACAATGAAATGATTTAACACTAAATAATTCATTAACGTTATAAAGATTCAAGATTAGAGAGATAAAAAAAAATACATAAATTAATTAAAGATTATACATTTGATCAGATAATAATATGGGAAGTCAAAAGATTACAACTTTGAAAACTATAGTCTTAGGCTGTTAGCCGCCTCTAGAGTTTTTGGAAAGCAAATATTAGTTTGTTTCCTTAAAATTAAGGGAAAATTAAAGAGTTTTACATTTTACACCTAATAATATAATTTAATAGTTATTGAATTGAAAATCAGGAGATAAAGTTAAAAATATCAAACGATTTTATTTCATGTAAAAGGTCTTGTATCATATACATGTATGATGGAAGGTAACAAGTGCATCATAAAATTAGTCAAGATAAATTCATTTGAATCTTAAATTTTTGACACAAAATACAAGTACATATATATATAAATATATTAAAAATCTCAATAAATATTAAATCTAAATCCTTAATTTCATATTCTAACACTATAAAAAACTGAATTTCAAAAATCTTAAAAATTAAATTCATTGAATTTTTAAATTTGAATCCGTCTATAAATGTACACAAATTAACCCTAAAAATAACGCGTATTTCATAAAATTACTCGAGATAGGCTCAAATTACTTGAGCTCTGTATATGAATTTAATCATGTTGAAAATACCATTTCTGAATGAGTCGAGCCCAACCCAAATTAATATTTGATTATTGTACCATTTTTAATTCTCACCTGTCTCATCAACATAACAAGAATCTTCAAAATGGTCCAAATTGATATCAAGGTCAGTAAATTTTACTAATTTTTATAATTGGGTTTGTTGTTCATCTTGTATTCTTAAGATACTTAGAACAAAACTTTGAAGAACTTGGTAAGACACAATAAAGTTTAAGAACATTTTCACAACTAGAAAATTAAAACTAGTAGAGAAACTAGAATCAGAAACAGATTAGAAAAAATATAC
>JAJOOO010007426.1:0-12352 GCA_029582685.1 Solanum piurae
TCCTCCACCCCCAGAAAAAATCAGCCAAGATTCCTTGTATTTGCTTAATTATAGTCGAAGGAGGTGAAACAGCAGACAGCAGGTGAATTGGAAGTGATTGTAAAACATGTTTGACTAAGGTTGCTTTGCCTCCAAAGCTCAGCATCTTAGATTGCCACCCTGTGATTCTGTTCACAACTTTGTTGATGATGTCCGAGAAGTAGATAATCCTTGGTCGACCAATAAATAGGGGGCAACCAAGGTAAGTAATAGGAGCTTGTTTTTGATGGAAACCTGTACATCTTCTGACTCTGTCGCAGGTACTGCTGAAGGAGTTTAGGGTTTAGGGTTTAGGGTTTAGGGTTTAGGGTTTAGGATTTTGGGTTTAGTGTTTAGGTTTTAGGGTTTAGGGTTTAGGGTTTAGGGCATTGAGTTGTAGGTTTAGGGTTTAGGGTTTAGGTTTTTAAGTATAGTATTAAGGGTTTAGGTTGTAGGGTAAAGGGTTTATGGTTTAAGATTTAGGGTTTAGGGTTTAAGGTTGAGGTTTAGGGTTTAGGATTTAGGTTTATGGTTAGGGTTTAGGGTTTAGGGTTTATGATTTAAGGTTGAGGGTTTAGGGTTTAGGCTTTAGGGTTAGGGTTAAGGGTTTAAGGTTTAGGGTTTAAGATTTAGGGTTTAAGCTTTAGGGTTTTGGGTTTAAGGTTATGATTTTTATGTTTTGGGTTTAGGGTTTAGGGTTTAATGTTTAGGGTTTAAGGTTTAAGATTAAGGTTTGGGTTTAGGGTGTAGGGTTTAAGGTTTATGGTTTAGGGTTTATGATTTAAGGTTTAAGTGTTAGGGTTTTGGATTTAGGGTTAGGTTTAAGGGTTTAAGGTTTAGTGTTTAAGATTTAGGGTTTAGGGTTTATCGTTTAGGGCTTTGTGTTTAGGATTTTGGGTTTAGGGTTACAGTTTTATGTTTAGTGTTTAGGGCTTAGAGGTTTGATTTAGGGTTTAGGGTTTAGGGTTTATAGTATAGGGTTTAGGGTGTAGGTTTAGACTTTAGGGTTTTTGGTGTAGAGTATATGGGTTAGGGCTTAGGGTTTCGGGTTTCGAGTTTAGGGTTTAGGGTTTAGTGTTTGGGGTTTATGGTTTAGAGGTTAGGTTTAGGTTTAGGGTTTAGGGTTTAGGGTTAACTTCTAGTGTTTAGGGCTTATGGTTAAAGTTTTGAATTTAGGATTTAGGGTTTACGGTTTAGGATTTAGGGCTTAAGGTTTCAAGTTGTAGGTTTAGGGTTTAGGGGTTAGCATTTAGTATTTAGGGTTTAGGGTTTAGTGTTTAAGGTTAAGGGTTTAAGGTGTAGGGTTTAGGGTTCAGGGTTTATGATTTAAGGTTTAGGGTTTGGGTTTAGCGTTTAAGGTTTACGGTTTAGGGTTTAGCGTTTAGGGTTTTTAATTTAGGATTTAGGGTTTAGGGTTTAGGGTTTAGGGTTTAGAGCTTGTATTTAGGGTTTAGGGTTTAGGTTTAGGTTTAGGGTTTAGGGTTAGGGTTTAGGGTTTAAGGTTTACAAATTAGGGTTTTGAGTTATAGATTTAGGGTTTAGGAGTTAGAATTTATGATTTAGGGTTTAGGGTTTAGGGTTTAGGTTTATGTAAAGGTTTAGGGTTTAGAGTTTACAGTTTAGATTTAGGGTTTATGATTTAGAGTTTAGGGTTATGAGTTTAGTATTTATGGTTTAGGGTATAGGGTTTAGAGTTTAGAATTTAGGGTTTAGGATTTAGAGTTTGGATTTAGGATTTGGGGTTTAGGTTTATGGTTTAGGGCTTAGGGTTTAACAATTAAAGTTTATGATTTAGGCTTTAGGGTTTAGAGTTTAGTGTTTAGGATTTATGGTTAAGGGTTTAGGGTTTAGGGTTTAGGTTTTAGTGTTTAGGGTTTAGGGTTTTGGTTTTAGTGTTTTGTGTTGTAGGTTTAGGGTTTAGGTTTTAGTGTTTAGGGTTTAGGGTTTTGGTTTTAGGGTTTTGAGTTGTAGGTTTAGAGTTTAGGTTATAGGGTTTAGGTTTTATGTTTTAGGATTTAGGGTTTCGAGTTTTAGGGTTTTGAGTTGTAGGTTTAGAGTTTAGGTTATAGGGTTTAGGTTTTATGTTTTAGGATTTAGGGTTTTGAGTTTTAGGTTTAGGGTGTAGGGTTTATGGGTTAAGATTTAGGGTTTAGGGTTTAGAGTTTAGGATTTAAGTTTGGGGTTTACGGTTTAGAGTTTTGGTTTAGGGTTTGGAGTTTAGGATTTAGGGTTTAGGGTTTAGGGTTTAGGGTTTAGGATTTAGGGTTTAGGGTTTGGAGTTTAGGATTTAGGATTTAGGGTTTAGGGTTTAGAGTTGATGTTTAGGATTTAGGGTTTAGGGTTAAGGGTTTAGGGTTTTGGGTTTAGGATTTTGGGTTTAGGGTTTTGAGTTAGGATTTAGGGTTTGGGGTTTGGGGTTTAGGGTTTATATTTTAGGGTTTAGGGTTTTGAATTGTAGGTTTTGGGTTTAGGGTTTTGGGTTTAGGGTTTAGGGTTTAGTGTTTAGGGGTTAGGGGTTAGGGGTTAGGATTTAGTCTTAAGTATTTATGGTTTAGAGGTTAGGGTTTTGGGTTTAGGTTTATGTTTAGGATTTAATGTTTAGGGTTTAGAGTTTAGCGTTTAGAGTTTAGGGTTTTGGTTTTAAGGTTTAGTGTTTCAAATTATAGGTTTAGGATTTAGGGTTTAGAGTTTAGGAGTTAGGGTTAAGGGTTTACGGTTTAGATTAAGGGTTTAGGGTTTAGATTAAGGGTTTAGGAATTAGGGCTTAGGGTTAGGGTTTAGGGTTTTCATTTAGGGCTTTGAGTAAAGGATTCAGTGTTTAGGTTTTAGGGGTTAGAGTTTTGGATTTATTTTTTAGGGTTTAGGATTTAGAGTTTGGATTTAGGGTTTAGCGTATAGGGTTTAGAGTTTTCATTTAGGGTTTAGGGTTTATGATTTAAGGTTTAGGGTTAAAGGTTTAGGATTTAGGATTTAGGGTTAAAGTTTAGGGTCTAGGGTTTAATGTTTAGAGTTTTGGGTTTAGGGTTTTGAGTTTAGCATTTAGGGTCTAGGGTTTAGAATTTATGTTTAGGGTTTAGAATTTAGTGTTAGGGTTTAGGCTTTAGGGTTTAGGTTCTAGGGTTTAGGGTTTAGGGTTTAGGGTTTAGGGTTTAGGGTTTAGGGTTTGGGGTTTAGGGTTTGGGGTTTCGAGTTTAGGATTTAGGGTTTAGGGTTTAGGGTGTAGGGTGTAGGGTTTAGGGTGTAGGGTGTAGGGTCTAGGGTGTAGAGTTTAGGGTTTAGGTTTTAGGGTTTACTATTTAGGATTTAGGGTTTAGGGTTTTGGGTTTAAGTTTTGCGTTTAGGGTTTGGGTTTAAGTTTTGTGTTTAGGGTTAAGGGTTTACGGTTAAGGGTTTAGGGTTTAGGTTTTAGGGTTGAGGTTTAAGGTTTTAGGGTTTTGTCTTTAGAGTTTAGGGATTTTGGTTTACAGTTTAGGGATTTGGGTTTACAGTTTAGGGTTTAGGGTTTAGGGTTTTGGGTTTAGGATTTACGGCTTTGAGTTGTAGGTTTAGTGGTTAGGGGTTAGGATTTAGTGTTTAAGGTTTAGGGTTTAGGGTTTAGGTTTTCTAGTATAGTATTTAGGGTTTAGTGTGTATGGTAAAGGGTTTATGGATTAGGATTTAGGGTTTAGGGTTTAAGGTTGAGGTGTAGGGTTTAGGATTTAGGTTTAGGGTTTTGGGTTTATGATTTAAGGTTTAGGGTGCAGGGTTTAGGGTTTAGGTTTAGGGTTTAGGATTTAGCATTAGGGTTAAGGGTTTAAGATATAGGGTTTAGGGTTTTGGGTTTGAGGTTATGAGTTTTATGTTTAGGGCTTAGGTTTTAAGGTTTAATATTTAGGGTTTAGGGTTTAAGATTTAGGTTTGTGTTTAGGGTTTAGGGTTTAGGGTGTAGGGTTTAGGGTTAGGGTTTAGGGTTTATGATTTAAGGTTTAGGGTTTAGGGTTTAGGGTTTAGAATATATGGTTTATAGTTTAGGGTTTAGGGTTTAGAGTTGTAGGTTTAGGGTTTACAGTTTTGGTCTTAGAATTTAAGGTTTAGGGTTTGAGATTTAGGTTTAGGGTTTAGAGTTTGGATTTAGGGTTTACGGTTTAAGGGAAAGGTTTAGGGTTTAGGGGTTAGGATTTAGTGTTTAGGGTATAGGGTTTAAGGTTAGGGTTTAGGGTTTAGGATTTTGGGTTTAGGGTATAGGGTATATTGTTTAGGGTTTAGAGTTTAGGGTATAGGGTATAGGGTATAGGGTTTAGGATTTAGGATATACAGTTTAGGCCTTAGGTTTTAAGGTTTAGTGTTTCAAATTGTAGGTTTAGGATTTAGGGTTTAAAGTTGAGGAGTTAGGGTTTAAATTAAGGTTTTAGTATTTAGGGATTAGGGTTTTCATTTAGGGCTTTGAGTTTAGGTTTTAGTGTTTAAGGTTTAGGGTTTCTGGTTTATGGTTTAGAGTTTGGATTTAGGGTTTAGGTTATAGGGTTTAGAGTTTTGATTTAGTGTTTAGGGTTAGGGTTTAGGGTTTAGTGTGTAGGGTTTATGATTTAAGATTTTTTATTTTTTTCTTTTTGCAACCCTTGGCGGGTTCAGGGGCTTAGCAACACCCCCTGGCCTTAGCATAAATAAAAACAAAAATACAAGGAGGGGGACATAAACCTAACCTCCGATCCTATGATGGTTTAGTTGTTGACTTACCGAAGGTTAGTCAACTCATCACCTTACAAAAAAAGGTAAACCAAGAAACTAAGCACCTAAGAGAGGACTCCTCTCGATACAAAGAATCTAGGAATCGTAAATAAGGGAGACTCCCTTTACAACAATCAAAAATAAGAAACTAGACCTATTCAAAAGAGCTATAATTTTAAAAAATAGCTAGGTTGAAAAGGTTGTAGCCAAAATCAAGGGGGCTATTTGATCCTTTAGGTTTTCCTCCTCCTGAATCTTGCCATTCCGAGCATATCTATTTAGTAGTATGCTCTTGTTTCCTTTGGCAATTGTTGAGTATTATAATATATTTGGGGACTTGTGATTTTGTGACTATGTTTTGATAAAGAATCAGCCACAAAATTGGCTTCTCTGAGGATATGTTTGCACCTGAAGTTGCTTGTCTGTCTGATGAGTTCTTGAATTTGTTGCAGCTGTGTGTTAATGCTCCATGGAGGTTTACTTTTAGCATGATCCAGTCCACGAGGAGTTGCGAGTCCACCTCCAGAATGACATTCATGTAGCTGAGTTGAAATAGCTAGGTCATGCCAAATACAGTTGCTCCTATTTCAGCTTGGTTGTTAGTGCCTTCTCCTAAAGGGGTAGCAAAAGCTAGTATCATTTCTCCATCTTGATCTCTTAGGATGCCTCTTGCTCCAATTCTGCCTGGGTTACTTAATGCACTGTCGTCCGTGTTGATTTTGACCCATTGATTTGGAGGCTTTATCCATTTAACAAGAGTAACTTTAGTGTCATGAATGCATCTTCCCCCCTGCTGGAGCACCTCCCTCCAATTTGAAGGTCATTTGATTTGAGGGAATGTTGTAGTCATGAGCTTGTAGTTGTCCTTGTATATGGCATATTTGACTCTACTAATATTGGATTGTTTCCCTCCATATTTGCTAGAACATCTGTTCTTCCATAGATTCCAACAAATGAATATTGGCGTGGCTTGTAATAGCAGTCTGTGTGCTGCATTGTTGTGTTTGGTCGACCACCATTGCATGATGAGCTGAGGTAGAGAGCTGTGATCTGTTATGATTCCAGCCGCTGCTGCAAAGCTTTTCCATACGTAGGTAGCAAAATGTCCATTGTTGAATGTGTGTTCTATTGCGTCTAGACCTGGCCTGTTAAAACAACAAAAACAATTTGATGGCTCATTGCCAAAGCTGATTACTTTTTCATTAGTAGGAAGTTTACCACGTAAAGTTCTCCACAAAAGAAAAAAAGTTTTAAAAGGAATACTCTTGTGCCAAATGAGTGTATTGAAAAGTTTCTTGGTCCTTTTCTCCCTGATCTCGTTCCATGCAGATGAACAAGTGAAGTGTCCATCACTGTTAAGTTTCCAAATGGCTTGATCAGGGATGTCCTGATGTACGTAGAGTTCAGTGGATAGTATGTTGACGAGATAGTTGTTAGGAGCTTGTCGAATGAGCTTGTTCAAGTTCCAATGTCCCTCATCCCAGAACTCTGCTACTGTTGTATTGTTGAATCTGTTACTGTCAGTGGAGAAATGAGCAAGAGGCCTAACACCAAGTCAATTGTCCCACCAGAAGGAGCAATTGCCTGAGTTGAGTTTCCAGTGAATTTGTACGTCAGCTTCATGTTTGTTATGCATCAGCTGTTTCCATGTCAGTGACTCTCCTGTGTCCCATTTCTTACTAATAGGATTGGATCTTCCAAAAAAGCTTGAATGACACCAAGAAGATCATGCTTGATAATATGCCAACATTTCTGGAAAAAATAGCCATTCATCCCATCCGGACCAGCTGCAGAATTAGGATTCATAGAGAAAACCACCTCCTTCAACTCTTCCAGATCAGGCATGACAGTAAGGTTATTATTTTTCTCCTGGTTGACCATTCTGGGAAAACAACTGATAGCATTTTCATTGATAGACTTGTCCACTCCTGTAAATATACTTTGGAAATGGGAACATGCAGCCTCTGCAATATTATCATCCCCCTGTATCCATTCTCCATCCTCCTTGATAAGTTTATGAATAAACAGTCTTCTTCTCCTTCCTCTTATCAGTGAATGGAAGTACTTTGTTTTTGCAGCATCCTCTGTAAACCAATGCAATTGAGTTTTTTGTTTTAAAATGGAGTCCTCCAATTTCAGAAATCTGATGTACTCTGCATTAAGTTCATGAAGGGTTGTCATGTTACTCTCATTGTAAGTATGAATGAGATTCTCCTCTGCAGCTCTGACCCTTTCCTCATACTCCTTGACTTTAATGAAAATATCACCAAATTCCCCCCTAGACCAAGAGCTAAGAGTGTTGGATAATCTTTTCAATTTCTGATGAAATCTCCACATGTTGTTACCCTCTATAGGTCTTTCCCAACAAGTTTTAACAGTATCAATAAAATTGGATTGATCAGTCCAGCAGTTGAGGAATTTAAAATACCTGATGTGATCCTCCTCTCTAGCAGTCATTTCCACCAGTAAGGAACAATGATCAGAACCTACAGAAGGTAAGTGAGTGATGGTAGTCTGTGGCATTTGTTCCAGCCAAGTATCATTAACAAGGGCCCTGTCCAGTATTTTCCAGATTCTATGACTTATACCCCTTTTATTAGACCAAGTAAACTTTTGTCCACTGAAGCCAAGGTCGAGTAGTCCACAAGCTTCTATCACAACAATGAATTCTAAACTCTTCCTCATGTTGTAAGGTACCCCTCCTAGCTTTTCCTCAATGGAAGTAATGACATTGTAGTCACCTACTGAGCACCAAGGATTGGTGTTGCCAGTAGAATGATGCAGCAGTCTATCCCATAGAGGTCTCCTGAGATGATCCTTACACTTGGCATATACAAAGGTGATAGTGAAATGAGTCTGAAGTTCATTATGTCCAATGTCACAAGTAATTTGTTGTTCATCTTCCTCTAATACTACACAATCAATGTCCATGTTCCAAAAAAGCCAAATTTTGCCATTGCAGTTACTCACAGCATATTCCATAGCTAATTGGTTCTTAAAACTTTGAATATGAGTAGTGTCTGAGAAAGGTTCAAGGATAGCAATGATAGAGAGTTGGTGCATATTCTTGAGCATTTTGAGTCTTTCAAGTACACCTTGGATGTTGATCCCCATCACATTTCAAATGATTATACTAATCATTGAGATGATCTGGAAGTAAACAACCTAGTGTTTGGTCTGCCAGCAGTGACAGTGTTGATGTTTTGGACTTTGAATTTGAATCTATAATGATGTATTCCTCTAGGGGATAACATTTGATTATTAGTCACCTATTGAATTTCATATGCAACACCTTTTTTTGGGTGAGGACTAAAAGCTCTAATCAATAGCTCACTAGTCTCATCATCCCCATCAGGGTCATTGAGTGATTGGTTATCCACATCAAGTTCATCCTCTGAGTTGTCAACAACATATTCATTAATGGTAGGACCTTTATTCATTTGACACTTTTAAGACCTTTTATCTAGAGGAACATTAATAGGAGGATTCATATATTGGGTTCGTAGAGGAGTGATATCCATACCCAACTGCTCATCCACCATAATAAACTTCTTACAAACTTCCCCCTCCTTTTGTTGTTCTCCCTCCTGATCACTATCTTGTAGAATGTTCGGTCTTTTTTTTGCAGCTTCTCTCGTTTTCTTGCTAGGTTTGTTCTTGCTTTTGGGAGTGTTTCCTTGGTTGCTAGTACTGGCTTTGGCTCCCATATCTTTTGCCATGGATCCTTTGTTATGTTTACCTGCAGTTCTTACTTCCACTTGCTGTTTTTCCTTGTTTTTTTCATTATTAGCTTGCTTGCCTGCCCCATATTGTTCTTGCTACTGTACCTTTTGCTGGTCTGAATTATGCTGGACTGCAGTGGTAGCAGGAGCTCTATGGTCTGGACTATGGTCAAAGTGTGTACCCTCATGCAGAACATGAGTCAAATTCCCCCCTTTGGACCCCCCTTCCTGCAAGTTAGTGTGTTTCTCCTGACATCCCCCATCCATCCCTCCTTCAACTTCAATAATGCCATTAGGATAAGAATTATTGGGGTTTATGGGAGTTGGGAGCATTGAGTCAATACATGTGCCCTTGTTATTTGCTTTGTTTCCTGTTTGTTTGTCTTGTGCTTTTTGGTTGTGGTCTGCTTTAGACCTATTTTGTGCTTCTTGTGATGTTGTCCCTTCATTGTTGTTATGCTCCTGAGTATTTTCAATTTGTTTTCCCTGCATATTCAGGTTAGTAAAAGAATTATGATTGGAAATGTTGCGTGTACCTGTTTGTTGAGCTGTGATTTGTGGATGTTCTTTTGACAATTTGTTTTGTGGTGAGGTTGGTCTCCACACTGTCTTCTGTACTTTCTCCTCCTGTGGTTTATTGTTTCTTCTTCTTGACACTTGCCATTCATCTTCCTTTTGTTGCTCAGGTTGTTGCTGATTGCTCCCCTCCTTGGTGCTTTGATGTTGTTGTTCCTCTTGTTCCCTTGTCCTGATTTGCCTGTGATCATTTCCTTGTTGCCCTTGTTCACCTTTATTCATGTTTTTCATTTCTGTTCCTAACTCTATCCTTCGTTTGAATTCCTCATCCCTTATTTTGAAATTACAATCACCTATCATGTGACCTTGATGTTTGCAGTATGCACAGTAAGGAGGGATATTTTCATATTCAATAGGTTGCCATCTCCCTATAGTGAGATCTTCATCAGCCAAACCAATCCAAACATGTCAAGGTCTAGCCTTGGTGAGGTATACTTGAACTTTTACCTTGGCCATACTAGCTCTAGTCCTTTTAATGGAAGCAGTATCTAAATATAAAATTTGCCCACATATTCTAGTAGAGGTGTGATGAATTCTTTCTTGAAGCAATCCCATGGTAATCCTGGCAGCAGTACCCATATAGGAACAATAGGTGTTTCTTCTTCGGGTTTAAAATTAGGAGTCCAAGCCTGCATTCTCATCAGTTTTCCCTCAATGGTCATTCTTTGTTGTGTCCATACAGTGTTGTAATCCAATTCATTCTCCAAATCAATAAACACATGCCTAGCATTATAGTGAACAATATTGACTCCCCCATTCAGCTGAGTTTGTAAGATGAAACTTTTCCTGATGAGTTCTATTTTCGGCATGGTGGTACTGAATTTACCTATAAGGGTGTATTTACAGTCCACAGTCAATTTGTTCATGAAGTCATCCATATCGTAAATCACAGTAGGCTGGGCCTATTTAGTAGTGTGTCTGGGAGGCACCAGCTCTATAGATGTAGCATGTGCAGCATGAATTTGCCTAAGTCTTGCGGCCAATGTATGTACCACTGTATAGGGAGCAGGTTCTGCAATCTGGTCTTGTTTGGTGGGTTGATTCTCTTTAGTATTGCTAAGACCTTTGGGCTATTGAGGGAGATTAATTTGCTGACCTTTCGAGATGGGAGTGGTGTGTTTATCAAAGTTGCTGGAAATTTTAGGGAAATCCTTGTGGTAAGTATTGTTTTCTAAATTCCCTTCATGATTAGCTAATTGAGATTGACTCTTATTTTTCTCACTACCCTGATTTTGATCAATATGCTGTTGGGATTCCTTGTCCTTCCTGCCCTGTTCCTGATCATTCGAACTAAGGGTCTTCTGCCCTTTTGCATTAACTTGGACATGACTATCACTACTACTCAGGCTAACATCATTACGACTAGAGTTGGAGTTAGTAATCTTACCTGCTTGACTGGCATCCATACTTAGATTTTTGCTTTGCGACTTGGTGTTTATTGCCTGTTGTTCCTGCATAAGATCATAACCAATTTCATTAACATAATTGACTTCCTTACCTGACCTCCATTGCTTGGAAATATATCCTTTGGCTTAATCCCAAAGGAAAAGTGTGATGAACTCTCCACATCGATCACTTCCAAAGTTGCAGACCTTGTGCTCTCATTTTGATAATTTTGATCTTTCCTTATTCATTTATCTCCTTGTTTAGACTACATCTCCATACTGTGTTCATCAATTGTACGTTGGTCCTGTTTTTGACCATTAGCACCTGCATAGTCCTGGGAATATGTTCCCTGCTGTTCAACTTCAGTTTTGCCGGTGAGCTCTTCAAGCTCAACTTGTTGATTGTATGAAATTCTACCTAAACTTGCTTGAACTGCTATTTGGATGTGTTCTTGAGCTAAATTGATGGGTATGTTGGTAAGATGGACATCCTCATCTGTAGAATATTACCCCTTAGTAGCGCCGCCTTCACATTTAGATTTTTCGGCTGCTCGATCACCGGATTCCTTGTTGCCGGCGATTGGGCCGTCCATTTTACTTGAAATTTCAGTGAGATGTACCTCTTCACCAGGTGAGTAATCCCCAATGCGCCAATCACCATGAAATTATTGGGAATGTGGTCGAATTTGAAGGCACACTTCAGGCGATTGTGCAGCGATTTCCCCAGAAATTGCCTCCTCAGATCTCGTGATTGGCAAAGTGGAATCACTTGATTTTTTAGTATGTTGTAGTCCTTGATTAGTAGAATCATTCCTACCAAAAAGCTTCCCATGAATCATCATATCGCGGGTTAAAGGTTTAGGGTTTAAGATTTAGGGTTAGGGTTTAGGGTCTAGGGTTTAAGGTTTAGAGTTTAGGGTTAGAGTTTTGAGTTTAGCATTTAGGGTCTAGGGTTTAGGGTTTATGTTTAGGGTTTAGAATTTAGTGTATGAGTTTAGGGTTTAGGGTTTAGGGTTTAGTATTAAGGGTGTAGGGTTGAGGTTCTAGGGTTTAGGATTAAGAGTGTAGGGTTGAGGTTATAGGGTTTAGGGTTTAGGGTTTAGAATTTAGTGTTTGAGTTTAGGGTTTAGGGTTTAGGGTTTAGGATTAAGGGTTTAGGGTTTAGGTTCTAGGGTTTAGGGTTGAGGTTCTAGGGTTTAGGGTTTAGGGTTTAACGTTTAGAGTGTAGGGTTTAGGGTTTAGGGTTTTGGGTTTAGGGTTTAGGTTTAGTTTAGCATTTAGGGTTTAGGGTTTAGAGTTTATGGTTTAGGATTTAGGGTTTAGGTTTTATAGTCAAGGGTTTAGAGTTTAGGTTTTAGGGTTTAGGGTTTAGGTTTTAGGTTTTAGGGTTTAGGGGTTAGGGTTAAGAGTTTAGAGTTTAGGGTTAAGGGTTTATGGTTAAGGATTTAGGGTTTAGGGTTTAGGGTCTAGGGTTTTAGGTTTAGTGTTTAGGTTTTAGGTTTTAGTGTTTAGGGCTTTGACTTGTAGGTTTAGCGTTTAGGGATTATGATTTAGGGTTTAGGATTTAGGTTTTTAAGTATAGTATTTTGGGTTTAGGGTGTAGGGTAAAGGTTAGGGTTTAGGGTTTAAGGTTGAGGTTTAGGATTTAGGATTTAGGTTTAGGTTTAGGGTTTAGGGTTTATGATTTAAGGTTTAGGGTTTAGGATTTAGGGTTAGGGTTAAGGGTTTAAGGTTTAGGGTTTAAGGTTTAGGGTTTAAGATATAGGGTTTAGGGTTTTGGGTTTATGGTTTGGGATTTTGTGGTTAGGATTTAGGGTTTAGGGTTATGATTTTTATGTTTAGGGTTTAATGTTTAGATTTGGGTTTTTTTTTTTTTTTTTTTTATTATTATTTTTTAATTTTTTTTTTTAAATTTTTTTTAATTTATTTTAATTTTTTTTTTTT